>FTLJ01000436.1:0-141745 GCA_900155495.1 Porogramme epimiltina
GTTTATTCCCTAACCCCCTCCGTATTGCCCCCCTTGCCCCCCTCCCCCTCCACCCTCTCCCCCAATATATGACTCTCGTTGTTGTGTGCACTACTACGAACTTACTGCCACTCTCTATCTCTCGTTTTCTCCCCCTCTCTCGTCGTCTCTCCGATTTGGTGCTGCGCTGTATCTGACTCGAACTCCCCGCGACAATCAAGTGTACTTTTTTCACACATAGTGACCTGTGTCCAACCCCCGTTCGCAAGCGCGCCTCCCCCCCTCGAAGCTCGGTCGGGCTGCGAGGAGCGGCGCCAGATATAAATCATCATCATCATCAAGCGTTTGACGGGCATGTTGGGCTGGCAAGCTTTCAAGCATTCTGGACAGGTCCAAGACGGCTCCACGCGGACGCGGCGGGCGCGGCGTGACAGCGCCCGCGGCTCTCGTCTCAGAACTGGCACGGTTCCCGATACGCTCGCCCGTTTCCCTCTGTCTCTTCCTCGTTCTCCCGCATTTTTCCTTCGTGGTCGACGTCGTCGTCGTCGTCGTCATCGTCCCCGTCATCGTACTCAGTTTTGCATTCGACAGGAGAACTCGCGGCGCGGAGCGCGGACGTCGGGCGCGCGTGTATTGTATGCTATGCGCGTCCGCCGTCCACGGTTTGCGTTTATTCTGTGCGATCTCGACGGAAGAAAGCAAGAAAGAGAGTTGGACGCCGCCCCAAACGCGAAAATGAAAAAGAGGCCGCGGCGGCGAACTGCGTAGATGGGGGTGCCGTTGGTGCGTGCGTGGGTACGTGAACACTGAAGACAGACTTGTGACGGATTGCGATTCGTCGTTCTGACCGGACGTGTCTCGGATTTGAGTTGGGTCGTTGGATTGAGTTGGTCGGTTGGTTCGGTTGGGTCCGTTCGGGCCCTTTGCAAAGGGCTTTGACAGCCGTGGCGTGGCGTGGCGCGCAGAGTTCGCAACAGCAGCAGCAGCAACGGCAGGAGCGGCGGCGGCGACGATGCCGTCGTTCGATAGACGACATCGGGGACAGGCGGACGGGCTCGACGGACGCGCGCCATGTGGGGCATCCGGGCCCGATCGCTGACGCACGCACGCACGCACGCACGCACCGGTGGTGTGGAGGGAGGCGCGCACGCACCGGCGGATAGCTCGAGATCCAGGGTGCGCAGAGGTGGATTTTTTATTTTGATATCGCGACATCGGGACAGGCAGGCAGACATTCAGAAAGGTAGATAACGTACTGGACGGAATTGGGAGGAGGGAACTGAGAACAACAGAGAGAACGGAAGTGGGGGGGGGGGGGCCGTGCGCACTGCGCAGAGCACCTGATGCCGCATTCAAACGACGAACGAGCATCAGACACATCCCATCCCGCCCCGCGCCAACGTTGAATGTCGACCGTTCGCAGGCCCGCCCATTCGCCCATTCACCATTCAAGCTTTCACGCGCGAAGGCTCGAACCTCGAACCTCGAACCCCGAAGCCCGCAGCCCACAGCCCACAAAGCCCCCGGGGGCAGGGCAGGGCGCCCCCCTCGCGCACGGGGCGCGAGGAGTGCCTGGGTCCGCGGCAGAAAGGCAGAGCTCTGAATGGCGGCGAGCCGCGAGCTCGCCCCGACCTTCCCCCGCGCGCCCGCGTCCCCCCTGGCTGCTGTGACCACCGCTGACATGGACAGACACGTTCGGAGCCGGCTGCAGTCCGGCGCGAGGGTGGGAGCGCGCGCGCAGGGGGGCACGGGGCCACCGGGGCACGGGGACAGGCGAGAGGGAGAGGGGCTGAGGGCGCCCGTTATGGGCGCGGGGGCGAAAGGCGAGGGGGAAGGGCGAGGTCGGTGAAAAGGCGAGCAGAGGCGCGCGGCGAATATGGGCCTGCCCTTGTGTATCGCGGCATATGGAAGCCCGCGCACTCCACTCCACTTGAGCGTTCACGTTCAGCACCGCCGTCCCCCGCCCCGCGTTCCCCGGTCCCCGTTCCCCTCTTCGCGGACGCAGACGCAAAACACAGAGTAAGGAGCTTGAGGGCTCCTGCGCGCGTGGGCGCACGGGCTCTGTTCGCCAGCGACCGCCGTCGCCCGCGCGGGTACCTGGCGCAGCCTCCCCCCCTTCCATCCCTTCGCTTCCCTGCCCCCCCCCCTTCCCTCATCACCCGGTGCGATTCGGCGGCTCACCGGACCCACGACAAAAGATGAACTCTATCGGGCGGGAGGCATGGACGCGAGAGGCGAGCCCTGCTTAGGGGGAAGGGTAAGGGTAAGGGAGGCGGAGGGGAGGGGGGGCAGAGGGGGAGCGTCCATCGGAACGTCCGTATGCGCACGCATCCACCGCTCGCACGCGCGAGCTTCGCGAAGCCCGCCCGCCCCCCTCTCTTTTACAAGCGCGTAAGCAGCTGCCCGCCCGCCCGTTCGGCTGGCCGGGGGGCGGAGCTGGGCGCGGCGGGTGAGCTTCTCGTTCTCGTGCTCGTTCTCGTTCTCCTTCGCGCGCCCGCGCTCGCCCGCGTGCTTCGCTCAATGGCCCGGGGGGCCCGCGCCGCCGCACGCCGCACGCGCCGGCCGCGGGCTTCTTCGCGTTCTGCGTGCCTGCATTTGCTTCACGGGGGGCGCGGTGGAGCTCGCGCACTTTCTTTTTTTTTGCGTGTATCTATTATCTGCGCGTGCGCACGTTGGAAGGTCCCTGGGGCGCTGACAGTGACACGGGATTATCGTTGCCCGTCCGCACGTCTGCACGTCGACCCGTGCGTGTGTCCGTCCAGACGAGAGGAGAGAACGACGATCATCGACATCATCCATCATGCGTCCGACGGGGGACTGACATCATCGCGCGGTGGCGTGCCCGCGGGCTGTGCGGGCTGCTGCTAGCCGGGCCCTTCTTGCGGGGGCAGCGTGACGCGGGGAGCACGCGGGGCGGGCGGCGCTATCGTGATTCACGAGGGAGAGGGGGCGCGCAGCGACGCTGGTGATAACGGCGGTGGGGGGCGATGCGGCAGGCCTAGTGGGGGGTAGGGGGGGGTGGGGTATTTCTGGCGCATGTGTAAAAAGTGGCTGTAGGCAAGTACAAATGCGATCGACACCGTAATGTCCACACATGATCGACGCCGGGACGCCTCGACTCTCGAGCGATCGGGTATCGGGAGGGGGGGCGCGCAGCAGTTGCATGTGCGTTGATGGAGAGGAAGGTGCTCGGAACGCGAGCGCTGGGCGTCCGACGTCGAACGTCGAACGCGCTCGAAGTGCACCCGGAGGCGGGCCACACTAGCAGCTCCACAGGGGGAGAGGGGGGGGCACCGCGCACTGTCTCCGGAGCCGCGTCTGCGCCCGGCTCGAGGGGGCTCGAGGGCGCAGTGCACGCTTCGCGCGGCGACGCGGTCGAGGCCCGCCGCCGCCCACCCGCCGGCGCGTGCGCTGCGCTCCTCGCGACGGCGGGAAGAAGAAGCTGCAAGAAGAAGCGTCGAGCTTGAGGCCGGAGGAGGGGGGGGGGTGTTGCGACCAACGAACCACGATGGGCGCGGCGCACGCCGCGACGCCGCCACAAATACCGGCGGGGCGGGTGCGTCGCGATGATGTCGGCGCCAGAGGCAGCGGCGGCGGCGCTCGTCGCGGGCGGACTCGCGGGCCCTCCCTCCCTCCCTTGTCGGCCGCTTGTGTGGAGTCGGCGTCGGCGTGAGTCGGGTACTGAGGAGGATTGAGTGCTGGGTGGACGCATTCAATACCGCACCCTTGTTCTGACGCGGCAGCGATGTCGTCGAGCCGCGAGCGGAAAGGCCGCGGGCCTCCTAAATATACGCACACACGTCGGCATCGCAGCGCGCCGCGCGTATTTATAAGTGCGCGCGGGGCGGCACGTACGCACGACGACGTCTGCTTACTGACGGTGCGACTGCGAAGTGCGAAGCGCGAAGCCCCGGAGGCGTCCACCCAGCGTTCTGGCATCGCATCTCGAGTGGATTTGGCGCGCTCAGGGTTCGACCTCGAGCCTCGAGTCTCGAGTCTCGGATTGAGTTGCGTCCGCCGTCGGGAGCATGCCGGGCTGCGGCGCGCGCGCGCCGCACGGAGCTCGCGGCCGGGGGTGGGGGGGGCGGTGGGGGATGGTGGTGATATCGGCGCCGTGGGTGCGCCCCACGCGCGTGGGCCCATTCCTGACATTCGCTCATTTAGCAAAGCACGGGCGGCACAGCACGGGCGAACGCTAACCTTACTTACCCTGCGCGCGCAGGAGCAGCTGGAGCCGGGGGTGCAGCAGCAGCAGCGCGACGATCAGCTTCGAGGCGGGCCTCGAGCGCAGACACTTCCTGCCTGCCCACACCGCACGCGCACCTCCCTACCACGATCAGCCATCCGCGCCCGAGGCTCCCGCCTCTCGGGCGCAGGGCTGGGCCCGCTAAGTACTTACTTGGACGTTGGCTCTAACCGGAAGCGGCGCGGCGGGGTGGCGTCCGGGGGCCACGAGGATACTGACTGCCGCCGCCGCCGCCACGGACGGGGCGGATGCACTGACCGTTTTGACGTGCGGCGCGCCCGCTCCCAGAAAGGCCGACGGGCGCCGCCGGCGCGCGAACGCTGGCCCGGGGTGGCGCGCGCGCTCTGGGCCTTCATAAAGAGGCCATAGAGCGAAAAAACAAGGTTTCCGTGCCCGGCGCGGCGGACGTTCGAACGAGCGGGCAGGCGGGCAAGCGGCCTCCTCGAACGGGGCGCCAGCGTGCATGCGTGCGCGCGGTGCCGCGCGTGTATAAAAGAGAGTGTGGAGATGCGCATAACGTGCCATATGTACTTTTATGTATGTGCGCGATCGGAAGAAGCCCCGCGGGGCGACGTCGAACGTCGAACGTCTCGACGTCGACGTCGACGTCGATGTCGGTCGGCGTCCCCGCGTCCAGTCGTCGCGCGGGCCTGGGCTGGGCGCCGCACGCTTGACGGGCAGGCGTCCCGGCCTCGGCAACCCTCCTGCGAACCCTCGGCACGGGCACGCGCGCGGCGGGAAGCGGGGGATGTTGGGCGAGGGTGGAGGGGGGGGTGAGTGAGGGAGGGAGGGAACTCAGGGAAGGGCAGAGGAGCTGGGCCTGGCCATCGCCCGCGACATTGTACGCGCGCCCGTCGCAATTGTTGTTGTCTGCCCCGCCCGGCCGGGCTGTCGCGGTTGCATTGGTGACGGGTTGAGTTGAGTTTGAATCCCTGCCCGCCGCCGGTCGGTCCGCCGTCGGTGATGAACCTATGGGAGGGGAGGGCAGGGGAAAGGGGGAAGTGGGGAAAATGGAGGGCTTCGCGCGGCCGTGCGTGTCAAGGCCCGCCGCGTCCGGCCGCGCGCTCGACGGAGGCACACACCCCGCGCGCGCTGATAAGCTGGCGGAGGCGGGAGGGGGGGCACGGCGGAGTTGCGCGATTCGCTGCGCTGACAGCTCTGGCACAGCACGCCGGGGACAGCGCGGTACCGCGAGGACGTGCACCGAACGCCGAGCGTGCCGCGCCCGACGTGCGAGGGAAGCGCTGCCCGAGCCCCAGGCCCCCCTGGCTCGAGCCTGCCTGTGAGCCCGAGCCCGCCTCCAAGACACGCTGCCCCGCCCCGCCCCGCGAACCGTGCGTGCATGCACTCGCCAGTGCACAGACGTGTTGGGACTCAGCGGGGCCGTCTACTTCACCTCTGTCCTAGGCTATGCCGTCCGCCCACGGTGGGAGATGGCAGACGGGGCGCCGGCGGCGGGCCCGCGCCGCTACGTGCGCGAGAGAGATGGGGCCCTCTACGGCCGCAGCGGAGAACCCGCGCACCGCGTTACGTGTTGGCGATATTGACGAACAAGCACTGGGCCGCGCGCGGACTCGCTCGGGCAGATTCGATCGTGGCGGCGGGGCGGGGCGAGTGCGGACGCCGAGGGGAGGGGAGGGGGGCAGGGGCCAGGGCCCAGCCCGCTGGCGGACGTGGACGCGCGGCAGCCTATTCCTGAATTCTGCGCCGCCGCTCCCGCCCTCAGCGTGTCCCCACGCCGGGGCGGCTGGCGGGGTCGAGGAGGGGTGGGGGGGGGAGGTGCGGAGTGGGAGAAGTGGGTGCGCCGCAGCAGGCCAAGCCGCGCGCGCTCTCAAGCCGTCGAGTTTGGGAGGGGAGCTGTGGGCGTGCGGGTACCCGACGCCTGAGAACCGTGGGTCCCCGTCATGACACGTTGGCGATAGAGTCTGACAGCGCTGTGAACGTTTTGCGTTTAGCGCACTGCGGTTTACACGGGATGCAAAAGGAAGTACCGGCACGGCAGTGTGGGTGCCACTTGATCCTGTTTGTGGGGGCATTGCTGGGGCATGTGAACATCGTCGAGGTGTTGGAGGCGATATTGGTGGTCTACGAGGAGGAGAGCCGTGTCTGGCGCCCAGCGAGTTGTGCAGTCACGTGGCTCGACGAAACCCGGGGTGGGCTGAGAGTCGAGCCCCGCCGGAAACTGTAGAGTAACAAGCTCAACATTATACCCGCTCATGACCAACGGAATCACGCGGAGAGGTATTTCCGACACCCCGATAGTGTATTGACGTCAAGAAATATATAATAGAAACTACCGCAAATGACGGCAGAAGGAATTAAAGCGCATGTAGGATTCCCAACCAGCAACGACGCTACAGCGGAACTTACCTCGGAGACCACGAGAAGGTCTGCCCCGGGACGACCCATACGGTCGCCCTCCCCAGGACATCCCTTGTCTCCTCCCCGCCAAAGACGACAGCCCTACACGCGTGAAACAAGCACATACCTGTAGCCGTTCAGCCGCTGACGCATTTGGAGCTCACCTTCCGACTTGGCGGGACTTAATCGTGAGACTTCAGTATAGCGAGTATAGAGCGCAACGCGGGGAATGTCGTCTAAGGGACGTCCGGGGCCGTAGTCTGGCCGCCCATTGGGGCCCGCTGATTTTTCAGCGGGTAACCATTGCCGCCTGTGTCGCGGATTCTAACAGAGGACTCAGCGTGTGAGTACGGTCGGAGGAAGTCTTTGGCGCGAGGGTCTATGCTCTTTGACGAGGAGGGATGGTGGTGACCGATGGGAGGAAGCGAGCGGAGAGGAAGCCGTCTTGCAGACTGCGAAGGCGGCGGTGGACGGAGGAGGGCGGTCAGCCACTCCCCACAGACCAACGCCGGCGAACTGTGAGGATGAGGGATTGTCGATCGGACGTCGGAAAGTCTGCCGCCGGCACATCCCAGGGCTCCGTAGGCCGCCGAACATGTGGTGAAGTAGTCGTACGATCCTAGCTGGGATTTGTCAGACTTGGAGAAAAACGAGTCTGCGGTAGGGGGCGGTAAGTTGGTGAGTTCACCGTAAACCCCTGATGCAGCCTATCAGATACCTGTGCAGGTGTAACATTGTCATCTCGCAATGACGTCAGAGACCTTGCCAGCCACTCTAGGACTGTCTTCTCCATAACGGCGTGGGACTGAGGCCATCTCCCACCATGCGACTACTCAGTTTGCAGGAAAATGCAGGTGATATATGTAGTCGCTAAGCGAGGCTGGCATGTACCCAACGATAAAGGTATTGAGTCTGGGGAGCGCCAATACCCTGCTCCAGACTTCGGAGCGAATATCTGACACTCATTTCAAGGCCAAAGGTAAGCTGTGATTGTGTGGGAAGTGGGGAAGGCATACCTCAAGGAAGCTGACGATTGGACTCAGTGGAAATCGAGTAGCTGAGGGACGACCGAAGGCCCCCTCGTGGGGGCCGGGTTGTCAGCTGACGCCCGAACAGTCCCGCCTCTCAAGGATGGGAAGCCGAAACACATCTAGATCACCAGTCGCTCTGAGCATGAGCGTGGTCATCCCGATGGCCGTGTCAAGCTCGAGCGTCGAGTGCGAGCCACTTAGGGTTTGTTGCGCCAAGAGTCTTGTGCCGAAGATGAGTACAATTGTTAGCAAAGGCAATTCTTAACGACTTGCCTTGAGGTGCGGGGTAGTCCATTATACCGTATAGGGCATGACAACCTAGCCAATTGCCTTCCTAAGATGACAATGTGTAAGCCTAGGTGGGGATGAATGACTGACTGATAGGAGATTGCTTATTGACCTATGTGGCGACTACGGGGGGTAGGAAAGCGGGAGGTGCCTTTACGAAGCAGAATACCGGCGTTTTCCTGACAAAAACAGTCATAACGAGTGGGTAGTGCCAACACTGAGGTGGTTGAGGTGTCGCAAGAGTCAAGACGAGTCGCACCCCAATTAGGCGCCGCCGCCTGAGGAAGATGACGTCACTTGAATTTCGCTAGGCATAGAGCTGGGGGGAGGACTTCGAAGCTCGACTCTGACGCCATGGTTAAAGCTGGTGGGACGAGACAAGGTTGAGAATCTAGATATTACTATGAATAACAAAAACGAATCGATACAAATACAAGCGTTACTACGGTACTTTTGCGCGTCCACATTACACTCGACTATGCCTCTGCAATCCTCTCGAAAAACTGCTTCAGGGTCCCCGCAAGGACATCAGGGAGTGCCTCCACGTCTCTGAGGACGACGTAGTACTCGAAGGGGAACGTGTCCAGGTACCGCGCCATTTCCACCTCCGCCCGCCCGTCGACCATCTTGATCGTCGGCTTCGTCATCGACAAGATGGAGCTTTCGTTCCGCCCGCCGACGCCCACGGCGCCCTTGGAGTGCAGCGAGTCCAGGATGACGAACACGACCATCACCCGCTGCTCCTCCGCCCGCCGCAGCGCCGCACGGAGCGCGTCGTGGTCCTGGCAAATCCCGTCCGAGATGATGATCTCCAGCTGCCAGAGGTCCGCGGCGGACCCGGAGCCCGTCGCGCGCCGCTCGCGCGCCCGCGCGAGCATCTCGAGGCTCGCGTCGACGAGCGACAGCACCTGCGTCGCGCGCTGGTCGAAGCGGAACGCGCGCATGACGCGCGCGCCGGCCTGCCGCGTGAACGGGCCGCCGTCGAAGCCGTGCAGGACGTCGACGGCCTCGCCGAAGCGCGCGATCGCGACGTCGCCGACCTCGAGCTTGCCGAGCGCGTGCGCGACGAGGGCGAGAGTCTGGAAGGCGAGGTGCACCGAGTGCGACTCGGCCATCGAGCGCGAGTCGTCGAGCGCGACGAGCACCTGGTACTCGCGCTGGCTCGGGCGCGTGCGCCGCAGCCAGATCTTGTCCTTCGTGAACTCGCTCGCGATGTACGGGATGATCTTCTTCATGTTCAGCCGCTTGCCCGTCCGGTAGTCGCCGCGGAGGCGCGTCGCCATCGTCGGCTCGAGGATCAGCCGCAGCTGCTCGCAGAGCGTGTAAGAGAGGTCGTGCGTGAGCGTCTCGTACTTGCGCCACATGTCCTCCGCGTCGATCTCGGGCTGGCCTTCTTCCTGCCACTGGCGCAACGCGAGTTCAACGACTTTCTGTGCGTCTTCGTCGGGCTCTTCGGTGGCTGTTGGCGCAGAGATGGAGGGAGAGGGATCGCTGGAAAGACCAGGCAGCTGAGAGCGAATCTCTGTTTGTGTGAGCGCGCTCTTGACGTCTTCGCCGAATGACTGGGCAGTGGGTTCGCTGTGCAGGGTTGATTGTGGGAGAGAATGTGAAGGCTCGGTTGTGGGGGCGTTGTCGCTGTCATCGATGGGAGGCATGGTGTCGGACTCATCCATCGCCTCATCCATGTACTTCAGCTCGTCAAGCTTCGCTACATCCTCCTGTTGAGCAGGACCCAAGGCTTGCATCTCCTCGGCACCGGTGTCTTCCTCAGGTCTGAGGTATTCCAACTGAGACGCGGCGGTCGTTGACGCTAGCTGCTCCTGGCTGGGCTGGGGTCCCTCACTCTCCAGGATGACATCCATGCGCTGACGAATCTCCCGGAGTGCGTCCCCTAAGCTCCGTAGTGGATTGCTCTGGAGTGGCTGAGGTCTTGACTGTGATGTGGAAGCGGCTTTCTGGGAACGTGAGGTACCGCTGCCGTCTTTGCCCTCTGTAACCTCGTCAACATTAGATGCGGCATCAGGGGCCCTATCGTACAACGGCATGTCAACAGACGGATTCTTATTGACAAAATAGCAGACTTACTGTTCGCGTTGCCCTTCCTCCCGCACGGAGTCTTCCGCTGAGCCTTGTTCGCGTTCGGCAGATTCCTCAGCACCTCCAACCTCTCCCGAAGCTGATTGCCCTTGGCCTCCTTCGCCCTGGCTTGCATCGGCCATTGCTTGGTCTCCCGCTTCGCCACTGTCCTGACCTGCGCCGGCGTGGAGATCTGGCTGAGCTGTGGCGCCGTCAATGACATCCTCTGGAGCGCCTTCTGGTTGCAACGTGTCCTCTTGAACGGCTTGCGGATTGTCCGCATCGACGTCCATCCCATCTTCGTCCTCTCCGTCTTCATCCATCGTGCTGCCAGGCTTCTCTTCATCAGCCTCATCCTCGCGACCATCTTCGTCGTCCATCTCGATATCGTCGTCTAGCCCTGTGTCTTTGTCTTCTTCTTTACCGAAGTCCATATCATCAGGGAGGTCCAACGTGTTCGCCTCTGGTACGAAGTCGTCGAGCGGAGCACCACCGTCTTGTTCTCTCTCCCCATCGTCCGCCGGTTCCTCCTGATCCACCTCCTCTGCGGTTTCCTCGCCCTCACCCTCACCGTCCGCCCTCTCCTCTTGAGCACCGCTCTCTTCTTCCTTTCGTTTCTGCTTCTCCTTGGAGTCCTTTCGCTGATCGTCTTTCGTCGTCATCTCCGACTCCTTCTCCTGTTGTTTCGTCGAGTGGTCGTCCATTTTCCCTTCGTCCTGCTTCGCATCGTCTGGCCCGCTCTCGTCTCCCCATAGCTTCTCGTCCACGGCCGAGGGATCAGCCGCGTCAAGATCTCCCACCTGCTCCTCCGGATCGACGTCTTCATCATCTTCCTCCTCTTCTCCTTCTCCTTCCTCCTCCTCTGGAACGTCCTGCATCTTCCCACCAAAGTCTTCGCTCATCTCTAGAGCATCGCCCTCCTCCGCACGCTCCACATCCTCATCTGCATCTGTCTCACCCTGCAGACCTTCTACCTGACTTTCGTCCTCGATCTCCTTGCTCACGTTCTCGGCACCTGCCCCTTCACCGATTCCCATCCCTCCGGCGTCTTCCATACCCTCTCCCGCCTGACCTTCGCCCGACTCCGGAGGCTTGCAGAACCCATCGCGTGCCACAGTACGCACGACCGAGCATATGACGTAGTCAAGCTTGAACAGTGCCTTCGTCCATGCGCAGTGACTAGCGAGCTGAGCCCGCACGAGGGCCGCATACGTCTCGAGGAAAGGGAGCACGCGCGCAAGGCGCTGCTCGAGCTCCGCGACGGGCGCGCGCACCGCTTCGCGCATAACGGATGCTAGAAGGCCCTGGACGTCGCGAATCTTCAGAGCGCTTGTGACCTGGGATACAAGGCGGGTGTGATCGCGGAGGAAGCGGTCGGGGGTCTCTGACGCATCGGGATCGATATTCGCCGTAGGGCTCGAAAGCGCGAGGATGGCTTGCACACTGAGAAGAACCCGATCGATGAACTGAGCGGACGAGTCGGGGACACCCTCGATATGAAGGTGGTCGCTTTGCGAGAAGGCGAAGGAGTCGCACTCTTTCAGCCACTCAAGGACCGGCTTCACGAAGTGCGCGATGATGTTCGGCCCTTCTGACCGGAGAGAGAGAAGCTGCACGACGGTTTGTATATGATCGAAAGTGCGTTGGATGACCGCTGCTTCATCTGTATATAGCAGTTAATGCCGAGATTCACACCTGTATTTCTGAAATGCCTCACCTTCAAGCAGGACATAGACATCTCCTGACTTGACGTGTGACGCAACATCGGCCAGAAGACTATAAAGACTCTTGGATGACGCGTAGGCAGACTGTACTTCTTCTAGAGCCCCCGGAAGGATGTCGGTGTCGGGACATTCCTGCAGGTACTGCGTCCAGACCGTTGCGATTTCCTCAAGAGCCTGGGTAAGACGTCCGAGGTCGTCCCTCATATTGATGATACGGTCGTGTTGGCCAGGGTCGGATGCAACTATCCGTGGCGACTGAGAAATTTGGTGTAACCGAGATGTGATCGCGTTCAGCTCTTTGTATTGGTTGTTCGCTTCGACAAAGCTAAAACAATCGTGTCAGCTGAATGAACAAATCTACGCAGATTTACTTACGAGGCTCTAGTATCCACAGCGAGAGAAAACGCCGACTCGACCAAACTCGTTCCCCTTTGAAGATCGCGCAAGCCGATATCATCGTGGTGACTTGCTAACGCCGCGCGAAGTTCAGGCAGCAACTTAGTCAAACGGAAAAGATATGTCTCGCTCTTCCCGAAAGGACTTCGAACGTGCTCTAAGTCTTCGGAAACTGGCTGCTCCCTCAACCAACGCGGGTTGCTCTGCCGCTCAAGAACCTCCGGTTTCATGTTGACGGCGAGGCCGATCCGCTTTAGCTCCTTGAGTAGGTCGCTCCAGGTCTTTCGCTTGCGGACCAAGAGGGACTTGTAGAACTTTTCCTTCTGTACCTTCGTTGCAGCCGCCGGTGGAGATGCGGCGGCGAGGGATTGCGTTGTAGTGATTATCTCTCCAGCAAGGTCTTCGACATCAGCCGGAGTCAGGGAGCCGATGAGAGAGCCGAGACGCTCCTGTACTACAGACTGGAAGTTCCTGAACGTCCTCTCAAGATGTACGAGGTGATCGGAGGACGACTGTGCGTGGGAGAATGAGGGAGGGAGCTGTGTGTTTGCTGGGACGCGGAGTTCGACAGATTCCGTTGTTCGGGTAGACTCTTCAGGACCAGCAGATCCAGGGGTAAGGAAGGGAGTGACAGGCTGTCGCAAGATCTCCTTGAACTTGCGCACACATTTGTACAATTGTCGGTGAGTTCTCTGGGCGCTTTGCTTCAGGGCATGGACATTGATGTCTTTCCAACTGGCGAGCTTGATGAAGTCCCGGATATCCTTCTCCAATAGTCCTTGTTGGCTCGAGATGGAGGCAATTATTTGGGGAACAAACTGGGAGTAGTAGGTCCTGGTGAAGTGGAGGATTCGGTGGGCTCGTCGGGATGCGATGGCCTGCGTGCCGACCTGAATGGCGCTGATATGGTACAAATAGGCTTCGAAAGCCTGAAGATGACCCAGTCGAGGGAGATATTGTCCTAATGGACTCGACGTGATGAAGGAATCGAGCAAGGGAATGAGGCCGTCGAGATACGTGGAGAGTGCGTCGATTACACCAGACTCTTCCTCATGTGAGGCGGCAGCGAGTCCTCGAACGGTTGCCTCATATAATTGGAACCACCACTCGGAAACTCCTTCGGAAAAATCTTGCGCCTGAGTACGAAGGAGTCCTTGCCAGGAGGCCAATTCAAGGCGGCGCCAGGAGACAACCAAATTGGCTAGGTCGTTCTGGAAAGTCTTGAGGGTATTCTCCTTATTCGCGTACATCTCCCAATCTTCCATCTGCATAAGGAGTTGCTCGATGGCGGAGAGAACCTTCGCAATGGGACTGAAGATGTCGAGAGTCAAGACGGCGTCGCAACGAGCTTTGAGATGTTGTAAAACCATCTGATCTGGCCACTCCAGGACGAGTTCGTAGAGTCGAGAAGACATGCGTTCTAAGACCTCTGAGGACTTGCGAATTTCTAGAGCGTTTGGATCGCGATAGAAGTTGTAAGGGCGGTCGTTACCTCGTTTGTTACCACGTAGGACGGATAGGCGTTCGAGAATGGAAGATATTTGGTATGGCCGGCTGAGTTGGTCAGGTTGCTCTGGCAAGACGGTTATGCGAGTAGTGAGGATGTCGTGAATGATGGGCTGATTCAGTTCGGATGGGGAAACGGTCTTCAACGAATGTGTAGAGCCGAACAACTGCTGATGGAGAGAGGCGAGGTGCTTGATATCGAGGGGATCAATGAGGCCCTTTGCTTTGTGCGCCGAAGGTTTGACTTCGGGCGAATGGTCCGCATCCAAGAGATCCTCATACTCCGGGAAAAGGGCGAGAAACTCTTGTTCTTCAGCCTCGGCCTCGGTAACTGGCGCATTCGTCTCCGTCTTGTGCCGATATAGAGATTGCGACTCTCGCTCGGCTTCTTCTTTCCTTGCCTTGTCCACGAGCCATAAACCAAGCGACTGTTCGTATACCGCTTCCACCAAGGGCATGTACGATGTAACTTCGATACCAGATGCGACTCCAACAGCGGCGACAGAGAGTCGCCACAAAGCAATGGGAAATGTGGCATGATGGTGATCATATGCTACACAATCCCTGGAGGCTCTTGTTCCGATGGAGGACGGGAAGGACGTGAGAGCGATAATGATCGCTGCCTCCTGTTGAACGTCAGAGTCATTGGGGGTGAACTCCGCGACGAAACGAAGACCCAGCTTCAGCTGGAGCAAAGCAAGTCGGATAGGCTCGTTGATATCGGCGTAGTTTCCGTAAACGTTCTCGAGTCGCCTCAAGAACGCAGAGGTAGACTCTTGGATGACTTGTTCGCGCAACCTGCTTGAATTTTCTCCATTTTCCAAGGCAAATAGGACCGCATCAATCTTCTCCGGGGAGACGACTTGTTCCAAGAACTGCGATACCTCCGTCCAGTAAGCGTGGAGTTGA
Organism: Porogramme epimiltina; assembly: GCA_900155495.1. Taxonomy (NCBI): domain Eukaryota; kingdom Fungi; phylum Basidiomycota; class Agaricomycetes; order Polyporales; family Polyporaceae; genus Porogramme; species Porogramme epimiltina. The sequence goes on from FTLJ01000436.1 coordinate 14,517, forward strand.
ACCACGTCAGCGCGGGGCGGGTGGAGGTCTGTGGCGTTGGATCCGCTTTTGGCGAAGGAATCCACCATCTCTGATAGGTACGCAATCACCGGGTTCTCTTGTCTTCCCGTAGTACGTTGCTCGTAGTTTCGATGGAGAGCTAACTCGGCCAGAAGTAGGCGATGCTGCTCCTCTGTGAACTGATGCGCGCATCTCTGAATCATGGCCGGGTCGATGGGAATGTTAGGAACATAGAGCTCTAGAAGAAGCCTCGACATTCCAACCCAGCAACGACCGAGCTTGGTGTATGAAGGTGCATCAAGAAGCGCCTGGAGGTGAGACCGAAGGGCGTTCTGATAAGCATCTTGGAAAACTGTTCCTCCAATTTCGTCTAATGCCTTCAGATTCGGCTCAGGTTGCGCCTGAACATTGCTGATACATGCCGCAATCTAAAATGGAATTAATATATACAGGAGACGACTATTTGTGACTGGGGACGTACCGTCAGTGCGGTACCGACCACAATCTGACCTAGTTGCGCGAGCCGGGAAGTCGTATCTACGAGTTGGCCAGAAAGGAAAGATAGACGGCGCTTCAGAGAGAGTTCATATTGCTGCGTGCCGTTCATAGGCCTCTTGGTGCCATCGCTAAGTTGGCGCGTCAGTATCTATACTATACGAGTACAAATTCCGACTTACCAGAGAAGTGCAGTGCTGGCTAGCTCCACGGGACGACAGAGTGCAGTCGGCCCAGACACCTACATTTCACTCAGAAAACATTATTGTCACCACAACACGCTGGAACGTACCTCCATGATGGGGACCGCATCCCAAAGGTGGGCTAACCATGTCCCCTGAGATTGAAGCAACGGCCCGACGGTGGCTGTGGGACGTCAGTGCACAGTTTGTCAGGAGGAAGCAACAGCGTACATTTTTGCAAATCTATGCTCCATGACATTCTCTTATAAACGAGCAAATCGTTCAAGGAGACGGCGAAGTCGGAGTGTGCATACTCAAGAAGAGTGCGTAAGACCTATTTCCGACCATGAGTGAGGGATTCTGTGTTACAATGCTCTAGACTTACGATACCCGACTCAGGTGACGACACAATGATTGCAGTCATAGAGCGAAGCTGGGCCTGGAGGAAGGTCGAACTGGTTTCCGAAGGAGAATCTTCTAGTGTTGTTAGGCTGTTGCTTTCAAGACTCTGCGGAGGACGTTATTGCAATGTTGCAGATAATGATAACATGCGCACCTTCGTGATTTGGTCAGTCAATTCCTTCAACGCCCGTAAATCCTCGTCGTCACGCGTTCGCAGCGCCCACATTGACATAACATCAGACACTTGAATCCGGAGCCCTGGGAAAGGGGTCAGCGGAAGAGGGAAAGTATTGGTGAAGAGGCACGTACTGATATTGCCGAGTGAAGGGGCGAGTCGCCGACTTCCCTTCTCTAACATTGCAATCTGACCCTCGTTTGAACTCGTAAGGGGGACCTCAGAATACCACGTTTTCCAAAGCTCTGTCAGAGCCAGCCCAGAGGTGAGGGACATAGTCTGGTCCAGAGTTCGGAAGCTGTCTGCTATGTCGATGAATTTTGGCGACACCTCTGTTGATGGCCGAAGAGCTCGTCGAATCCACTCCACAATTGCAAACGCAAGGGAGAAATTGAAAGTGGTAGCGGATTGAACTGATTGGCGCAGGAAGCGTCCGAACGCGACGAGCTGCAACATCTTGTCGATGTCCTAAAAGATAATCTGATGAGACGAGGACGAGGGCGGACAACTATCCTACGTACAATACGAGCAACGGCGCTGAGAGAGACGTCATCGAGGAACGACGTTGCTGAACTCCTGATCGTCTCAACCAATGCTATAGCCTTTATGGCGGCGTTGTTCTGTTCACGCACGCGGTCGGCGTTGCTGACGGCATTTCGACCTGAAGGAACCTCTAGAGGCTCGCCATAATCCGTTGTCGCTGCAACTAGGAGACGCAAACAACGTAGCAGCTTGTGCACAAGGTGTTCGGAGTCGTGACTTGAATGTTGTGCGACGGTGTAGAGAGGCTTGAAGCACGAATGAGCGTTTTACAGATCACTCACCTGAGTATGCGCAACTCACCTGCGCAAGCAGTGCATCAGGCGAAATATTTAATGATTGATTGTCATTCGTCCGCATTTGAACAATGGTACGACATAGATGACTACTGTCTAGTACTCCCAGAAGCGCGAGGATAGGAAGGGATGAATCCGGAATAGGAGGGAGTGATAGGAAGCGGGAGAGATAGGGGGTGGATAATGGAACGACGTGGTTTGCGAGGAAGTACTGAGACACACGCCCACGTATTGCCGAGTCGGGCTTGGATCGGAGGGTCGAAACGATATCAGCGACATAGGCGTTGGGTGTATCCTCTAGCAGAAGTCGACCAGTGGAGAGAACTACTGGGAGAGGACTGTCGGCTTCGCTGGAGTGAAGTCCACGTTGTAGACGGGCTTGATGGACAACAGAACACCGGAGATCTAGGGAGGTGGTGGCTAGCGTTCGCGAGCAATGAATATGGTCGAGCATCCGGATAACGTCTTCTTCGCTCCAAGCACTTGTCAATGAAACTTCCAGTCCTCGGTTGCGCATCGCTCTAGAAAGCTCGCCATACTGGCCGTCGGAACACATGAAGAGTCGGAAGTCGGGATGCGGTCGGAGGACTTGTACCTCGCCATTGACAGCGCCACGTTCATTGAGCGTGAGAGAGCCACCGATTTCGCAGAGAGAGTTGAGGCGATCGAGAACCGAGGGATTGCAGAGGTTCGCACCGTCGAGCAGAAGCCAGTGACCCTCTTTCAGAGCTCGTACGAGGGGTCCATCAACCCACTCGAGCTGTGCAGCTTGAGGGCGCCTCGAGGACAATCGCTGGACGTCTGCTTGCACTTGAACTTTGCGAGATCTTTGAGGTTCGGGGAGATCCTGAAGGCCTTCCAGCGCACGCGAAAGCACGAGGGTGACATCAGGTAGGTCGACAGAAGATACGGAGGATGAAAGGGATTTGAATATCGCGGTGTAGTCGGACGCAGTATGGTACCTGGAGCCAGCGCCCAAGCAAGACACGTCGTCAAGAAGGTCGAGTACCTCCCGGATGACTTCTGCTACATGATATCCAAAGTCTGTCTCTTCAAAACTTCCCAGTATATCTGTTGCATCTGTCGCGTTATTAATAGAAACCTCCTGTAACATCTTACCCATGAGTTCTGCGATCGTCTTGACCAACGTTGTCTTCCCGCTGTTTTTCGGCCCCGTTAAGATCGCAAGCCATCCATTCTTGATGCACATTCCCAAAGATTCTAGTGCCGATAAACTCGTTTGCATGACACGCCCACTGGGAGAGGAGGGGAGGCGATGGCTGCGCTCGGCTGCGTAGTGGCCAACCTGGAGGAACGATGGGGAGACGACGGTGAAAGGTTGGTCGACATGGTACTCTCCGGGAAACAAGGAGGAAAAGAGGTCGTGAGCGCGATGACGGTCTTCCACAGTCCTGAAGCGCTGGAGGATGACCGAGGATAGGTATTGTGAAGGATGAATCGGTGCCTGAGGGTCTTGAAGGAGTGTCGCCCATCGAATGACGTCACGAAGGTTGAATTCCCACGGGGCACCTTCTCGGCCGAAAGACCGCTTGACCATCGTCTCCTCGTTGAGGACGGTCATATACGCGATCATCTTCTCAAGAAGCTCCGGAGGGTATTGAGGGAAGAGATTGCGGCAGATTAGGAGCAAGTCATGGGCCGACATCTCCTGGACATAGACTTTGGTGAAACGGTTGAGGAAGGACTTCGGCAGGCCCTTGCGACCACCGCCCTGATGGAGAGGATTCTGTGCTGCGAAGATACGGAAGGATGGGTGTCGGATGAATGAGCGGCCTAGTTCTGGGATGTAGACAGTGCCTCGATGATCCAGAACCGCATTCAACCCCTCGAGAACGGACTGTGGTGCAAGATTCATCTCGTCGAGCAGGACCCAGTGGCCTTCCTGCAGTGCGCGCAAGAATTCCGCATCCTTCCACGCGAACTGACCAGGTTCTCCACCCTCCACAGGCAAGTCGGAACCGAACAGATCGACGAGGTCTGTTTGATCGGAGAGGTTGATCCGACATAGGTGATAGCCGCACATGTTCGCCAGTGCCGCCACTAGACTCGTTTTGCCGACTCCAGGGCTGCCTTCGAGCATGATCGGCTTCAGGAGTTGACTTGCTCTGACCACCCGTACGACGTTGTCCCAAGTTGTTGGGGCGCTGAGGCTGAAGTTATGCGACGACGCCTTTTGTGGTCCCCGTGGGATGGAGAAGGTACCGAACCGCACCGTGTTGTCGATATAAGAGAGGACCTGGTCGTCGCGAGTAGCTTCAGACAAGGGGACGAGTTGATTGAGCTTCTCTACGGCGTTCGCATTGAATCGCTCGAGTGCGGCTTTGGAGTATGACGAAAGCTGAGGCATGGAGCCTAAGCCATCCAAAAACGTCATCTGAGCTGCGTGATGCTGATGTCGATCAGTACACGCATGTTCCAACGTATAAATGTGATTGACTTACGAAGACTTGGCTGGGCGTCATCAAAGTAGAGGCGTTCTCTTCAAGCGCTGCGTTGGAGAATGAGACCCATGCCTGAACGCCTACGTTAAGATCCTGTGAACAATGACTCGGCAATACGACATACCAAAATGTCTCGAAGGTTGGCGAAGGAGCTGTCCGCGACCATACAGCACAGCCACTCGACGAAGTCCAGGAGTGGCTTGGTGAATGCCTTGAGCACGTCGTGGCGCCAAAGAGTCTCGACGATGAACTCGAGGTCCTGACGTTCAGTGATGGCAGGGACCCATACTTCCGTGAATCGATTCCGCAATGCAGGAGACAGTTCCTTCTTGCCATAGTCTCCACCAGGATTCATCGTCGCGACCAACTTGAACTTATCGGAAGCTCGGATTTCCGGGATCTCCGTGTCGCCCCCTCCACACTCGGCGAGGACAATGGTGCGACCGATTTCGAGAACGCTGTTCAACCGTTCGAGCACGGAATCGTCGGCCAGGGAAATTTCGTCCATGAGGAAGACGTCACCGTCACGCATCGCTTCTACGAGGGGGCCGTCCCGCCACTCGAACAATGCAGACAGTCGTTGCAAACGGGCGCGAAGGTTTTGAAGGGCGTCCGACTGCTCGGGTCTCAGAGACCCGGTCTTCATGACACCATCGATCGCTGAGACAAGAGTCGCGGCATCCTCTGCGGCAGGCTGGACGCCGAGCTGCGAGAGGCACACTACAGCCTCGCGTACTACTTCAGCTTCGGTTGCCGCCTTGTTCCGTATAGGTCGAAGGCCTCCGATGAGGTCTGCAGTTTCCGTGTTCTGGTGGCAGTTGACAGATCGAAGCATCCGACCCAGCACTTCCGCGTACAGCTGGCAGACGGACGTCTTCCCGCATCCGGTTTCTCCGACAAGAAGAACGGGCTCGTTGTACTTCAACGCTCGCGCTGTGAGGACGAACAGGCGCTGCATGGCGGCGGTCCATACCACTTGCGACGACGACGGGACGGGACAACCAAGGAACGCCTCTGGGTCAAACTTGGGGCTTTGAAGGTCGTACAGGGACGACTCGTCGATGCGGACCTTCATCACGGCCTCGATCACCTCCTTTACCACGGCTTTATCGTCGTCCCTCCGGGCACGTTCCGCAAGGAGCATATACCCATTCGCTGCGAGCTCTTCGTACCCGACCGCGTCCCGTCCTGCCCACCGGAAGAGGTCACGGAGGGTGGCGAAGCCCTGCTTGCTCTCGAACACGCGGCTGGTCTGTCGGCGCTTCTGAAGCTCACGGAAGACGCTGACGATCCGCTGGCCGTATGAAGGGGCAATTCGACAGCGTTGACACAAGATTGTCTCCAGCTCCGCCTGCGGCACGTCTTCAAAGTGTACTTCGAGGAACCGATTCCGAAAGGCGCGTGATAGGACCTTGCGTCCGGCATACAACCCGGGAGGGTTTTGGGTGGCGAAGAGCATGAAGTGGGGATGAGGGCGAACAACTTCTTGCGTCTCAGGGACGACCAACTCGCGATTGTCGTCGAGGAGGCGATTGAGTGCCTCGAGGACGTCGGTTGGCGCCAGGTTGAGCTCGTCGAGCACGATCCAGTCTCCCTGACGAAGTGCACGGACGAGAAGGCCCTCCTTGAAGACGAGCTTGCCAGTGATAGGATCCGACACGTATGTGCCAATGTACTCCTGGATGTCCGTGTGCTCGTGGTTGTTGATGCGAACGAATCGGTGACCCGTGCGCTTCGCGAGGTACTCGATGGAGCTGGTCTTGCCACTGGACGTGGGACCTTCGATAAGCACGGGAAAACGCTTGGCTGCGATGATGCGCGCTAGGTCGATGAGCTTGGTCTCGACGGAAGGCGTCATGATGTAGTCCTCTGCTAGATCTTCGGGAAGGGGTCCTCGTTCGAGATAGAAAGGCCCAAACTTCACGAATGCTGATGGGTCACCAGGGGGAAGGGGCTCCTTCGACAGAAGAGAACGGGGGTTCCGGACACCGGCGAGGATGTGCTTTTGGGCCAACACAGTGACCGCTGCTGCGCTCGGCCCATCCAGCGCCATCGTGAATGCCATGAGGCACCCTTCCCACAAGGCTCTCCTTAGAGAATACGAGCTTGCCATGTCGGATGCGAAGGTGAGCGCACGGGCTAGGGTTCGCATGCTGAAGTGTGGCCGGTGGTTGGCGCCGTCTGCGATTTGTCGGCCTTCAGCCAAACGCTTCACGGCCGTGTAGAACTCCGCGACGTCCATGATAGCGCCCCTATCGCCGACAGCGCAAGCGCCAATGTATTGAGCAACGATGGTAAGCAGCGTTTCCTTGTCAGCATCGGGGGGTGGGACGTCGATTTCGGTGAAGCGGGACCGGATGTTAGGTGGAAGATCCTTCTTGCCGACATCTGTCGCTGGGTTCATACATGCGAATAAGCGGAAGTCGGGATGTCGGGGGACGGGTTCCAGGGAACCCTGCTCGGTGAGGGTGATTGACGCCGTAGGTCCGTAAAGAAGGCCCGAGATGGATTCAAGGGTCTCGGATGTCGCAAGATTGACTTCATCGAGAAGGATCCTGAAGAGGTCGATAAGCATGCCGCGAATGACTGAGTCAAATCCACAAAACTCACCACTCGCCATTCCTCAACGCTTTGACCAATGGACCTTCCACAAAAGAGAAGGCGAACTTGCTCTTTCCCTGCACATGCTGTACCTCGAACGTCTGCACGTCGCTCTCGAAAGTCTGCCATGCTTCCATTGAGACGTTCAGCGATCCGTCAACCTTCCTCCTCTTGCGTGGAGTATCCCCTTGAAGCTCCTTCCTACAAGGGCTTTCAGTCCACAGAGGGGGGGACTTGTACGAGAAACACTTACGCGTCTTCTTCAGCCTGTTTCGCCCTGATCCTGTCCTTCGCCAGCCTCACCGCCTCCAACCACAATCCCGCCGCCCTCTTCCACTTCCTCTCCTGTACTGCTTTGCGTACCGACTCCTCGAAATGTGCATTCTTCTTCCGACTGAACGTCTTCCCGAACAACTCAAGAAACCGTTCTTGAAGTTCGCTACCAGGAATGCGGGCGTCGACTGGCTTGAATCCGCCCAGAATGTCCGACGACTCTGTCTGGTTGGACAGGTTCAGCGAGATGAGGGGGCGGCGGAGAAGCGACGCAAGGTGCGTTACGACGCTCGTTTTGCCCGTACCGGTCTCGCCCGTGAGTAGAACAGGCTCCGCGAGCGAGACGGCAGCCGCAAGGCGCGTGATGAGTGACGCCGCCGGCCGGTGCATTGCGAAAGGCCGAGTGGGAGGTGGGGTGATGTCGACGTTGGCCGTGCGCGCAGGGAGACGAACGCGGCCCGCACGCACAGCCGTGATCCTGCCGTTGACGTCCTTCTCGAGATCGAATTCAGGGGTGCGACTATTGAGGATCCACTGGGTGCGCTCGTCAGAGAGGCCGAGATGCTCTGCTGTAACTTTTGCGACCGCGTCGAGGTGTGCGCGGCCGGATACCGTGGAAGCGCCTGCACCGAAGAAGACATCACGGGCCTCCAAAAAGATGTCCTCACGCAGAGCCGGGCTGTTGAACACCTGCGCTAGGGTGACAGGGCGCTGGAAATCCTCGTCAACGTCCATGCCGTGGGAACTCGGCGGAAGGAGTCCGGTAACCCGAGTGCAGAACTTCTCGAGCTCGCGAAGACCAACGTCGCGTGTCGAAGAAGGGGTACCAAGAGTGCGCAGGCCCTCCCAAAGGTTGATGGCAGCTTGGGCTGTAATTCCAGCGAGGCGAGGAAACTTTGCATCGATGATGGTCCGAAGGTCGCTGGCAGAAGGGGTGTCGACGACGATCTCGTAAAACTTGTGGGCACCGAAAAAAGCGGGGGGAGCGAAGGTCCCTTTCCGGGAAGGCTGTACAGAGCGAGTCGCGAATAACGCGAAGGTTTCTTCTGCCTCAACCGTTCCACGATTGGGTACGTTCAGGCGGGCACGCCCGCCTACCCATTTTTCCGCGCCTAGGGACTCAACGAGAGGTTTGATAATGCCAAGGATCTCCATGGTAGCGCGATCTATGTCCTTGAATACGACCCACTTTCCCTCACGCATGGCCCGGACGAGCACTCCCTCTTTCCACTCAAAGGTTCCCGGGCGCGTAGGCGAAGAAACGTACGATCCCAATAGAGACCGTGGATCGAGAGAGGTGTCTGCAAGGTGGATTGTGACGATATGATTGAGTGATGAGGGGAATATTGCTTGGGAGATGTGGGATACGAGAAGGCTCTTGCCGGACGATGGGGAGGATGTGAGGAGTATAGGGACTCGCATCGAAAGATGAAGCGCGATGTCGCGGAGTGACCGCATAGACGTGGGGGTGTCGATTAATGGTGATGTTTGTTGTAGAGGAGAGGAAGCCCGAAGCAGTAGGACACCATGTATATTTGCTATGAGGGGACTATAACGCCCAATAAGTTAGCACACTACCGCGATCGTAACGAATAACAATACTCACCTCAGTTCCGCTGGATGAATAGGCTCACTGGAGTCCATTTGGTCAATATAATACATCTCAGGTTCCAAGAGTCCGCTTCTTCCACTCGCGATCCTCTCTTGCTCCAGGACGGGAAGTACCCAACCGTCGACCTCGTGAACGGATCCGTCTGGATTTACACCGAAAGCGATGGGACAATTGACCTCGGCCACTTCTCCTAGTGCTTCTTTTTCCATCTTCAAGCGTTCCACCTCCGCCATCCCAGCCTGCAGAGCATAACACTTGACGGCCAGAATGCGAACACCGTTGTGAAGATGGGGAGACCAAATCAGCTGAGCGAGAGGCGTAAGAGACCAGCCGAGGTTGCGAGGAAGCACGCGATTGGCGTGAAGGAGTCGGTAGTATGAAAGCAGGAGTCGTTGCAGGTAAATAGGTTCAACGCCGCCGGGGGGAGTGGCCGGATTGAGAAGGAGGAGGGGGCCCTGGTGGAATGGCGCTTTATGCAGTAAAGCGGCCAGGACACTGACAAAATGATAAGCCAATGACATCACAAGAGGTTGGATTGAACGTACGGATACAACTCCGGGTGGACTTCCAAGAGAAGACATAGCGACTCGAACTTCTCCAACAAGTCCACGTCTTGATCCAGCCAACGCGCGCATAAGTCGAGAAGAGCCGGTCGGAAGAGCCTAGATACGAGCATTGTATACTGAGGGATATAGAGGAGAGTGGAGACGGTGTCAAGAAGGGCATGGTGTGAGGGGATGTCCTTGAGTACGACGGCGTGAGGATTTTCAGGAGGGAGTTGGTCGAGGAGCTTTAAGGCTTGCTTCTTGAGATTTAAGCGAAGCGGGTCTGGGGAATTTTGATCAACCTCCGCCATGGTCGACTCCATCGAGCACGGGGTGACCAAGGAAAGGATGAGGGCGCCGACCAGAAACGCAGGATTCAGCTAAGGCCAATAGGCGCTCATGCATGAAAAAACTCACCCATTCCTGTGGGCGCTAAATTGATGGAATCCTCGGTGACGTCAACGTCAACGCGTTCATGTTCCCGCAATCCTCCCCCCGTCAACCTCAATAACGTTGACGTCGTGGGGCGAGGCGAGGCAATGCACTCTGCTTCATTTTTCTTCCTATCCTTAGGACCTTCCGTGCCTGTTGTTTGTGCTAGTGGAGAACCGATGGCACTTCTATGTATTAGAAAGGCCCACGGTCAGACCACCTATGGTAACTTACACTCATTTTCGTAATTTCATGACTGCACGTAGACATTCGACATACCATATCATTGGCCGCAAAGGACACAAGACCACGAGAATATCTCTGTTTAGCTACCCTCCTTTTGGTTTCTCACTGGCGACAGCTGAGGGTGGAGGAAAGCACGTGCGCTTCCGGATCGGGCTGTCCGGATCTGGCGTCGATCAGTGGGCACGTTCCCAGCCTCTCTGGAGGAAACGCCCATACCAAATTCTTAGCTGTCCATCATACTTAACGTCTCCCTATTCACCACTGGCCTCCTTGCATTTCTCGTGGAGCGCAGGCCAAAACTCCATCTTGATTGTCGGCCTCCTGAGTACTTTTCCTGGAAGTCATAGCCTTCGTCGGCATCAGGTTCTTCATGAATCATCTCCCACAAGTAACTGGTCGTTCGCCTCCCCGGCCTTGCGTTCCCGGCAGGAATACATGTGTCTGTCCCATTGCTCGTATCTGAAACCTATCACCCAACTCACGCTTTTATGTTCATACTCTCGCGCCGTACTTGCCACCGCTAAGATTCGGTCCATTCTCTTCATGACTCAGATAACGTAGACCATGATAAAATCAATACTCCAATTTCATTTGGCCCTACCCTCGCTCAGGGTCAAGCTCGTCTAACGAGACAAATCCAGCTTGAGGGTCCGAAGAGAGTGTTGCTGCTAGCTGTGGACTCTGGAGCAACTCTGGTAGGGTGTTGTCCTATTCTGAGGAGATCGGAGGCCATATGCCGCAGTGACTGGTTAGTACCGTTATCTTCATGCTGATCCCATCCAACAAGCTTCCTAACTGCCCACCGTTTGTTGCGAGCTGTATGTATCGTCGGGATGTGAGCCTTCGTCAACCATGCCGAGCGGAGTTTACCCGCCGCGCCGGGAACACTCTCATACGTACACTTTCATCAACCGTCATAGCACGCAACGGAAATGGAAGCAGCTCCTCACTCGAGCCATGTCCTTGATCTCTATGTAATTCTATCCTCCACACCTAAGTTCTCTCCAGACTCGCGGCCTAAAGAAGTGAGTTCCATCCGAAGATATCTCAATCTATCTAGTCTAATTTTAACGACTAGAGACAGCACACATGATGCGTATGTTTTTAGCAAAGTCCCTGGGCAGGTCAACAGTGGCAGCTTATTGGCAGCTGTTGACGTGCCCTGCGGTAAGGCTGAATACTCCCTGGCTCCTGATACAATTCCAACGCTGTGCGACGGTCCAGACATGGTTAACCAGCTACCTCGAGCATGACAAGCTTATGTCATTTTCTCATGGTTCCCAGGTTTCTGTCAAAGTGTACGTAGAAGTTCACCACTAAACGCCCTCTTGCCGTGAGGAAAAGGTCGGGTGAGTTGTGCTGGGGCAGTGCATAACCGGGGTGGCGTAGCTGAAAGATCATTTTGTGGTAAGGCCGCCTTCAACCTTGTGCAGCGCGCATCCATCAGCTCCACAACACGACACATCTTCCATGTTGGCTGTCAGTGGTATGGGATAGTCCACCAAGATACCAGATTCGCTACTGTGGTTTTTTATGCTAACAGCCAGTCACGGGCTCCGAAGTGAGCCAGCATGGGTATATATAGGCACTTCCTCGTCCAGGACAGTGACCATAGCCCTCAGTCTCTCACCATGGCCGTCGCCCAATTACCCTCTCTAAACCACTCTACTCTAGCTACCAACGCCGACGAAATCCTTGACACCGAACTTGCGCTCAAGTACCTGAATGCCCAGCTGCAAGTCAACTATGAAAGTGCCAACGAGCGGTACAATGCCTGCAAGGACCACGAACATCTCACAGAAGAGCGAAGTGCGTGCGACAGGTGTATTTCGTGTCCTGTAAATATTTAACGACTGCCTACAGAGAAAACGCATGCCTGGGCTCGATACGATTCTAGATGGAACGGTGCCAAGTTCCAATTCGGACAACCTTGCGTCCACTTTGTATGTGACCACGATGCTGTGCTCAAGGTCCAGGTCCACACAAAGGAGGGAAACTTCAACGAGTAAGACACATCTCCCACCCTTGCATGCTCCATTCGCTAAAAGCGTGACTTGACAGGCGACCTGGTGAGCCCGACCCGGGGAAGGTCACGGTCGCACTCCGTGTGACGACGGAGAGAAGGACCATACTAGGAAAGGACCTAAAGATCGGGGATTACGAAAGCCGGATTCACTTGCTCGTATTTGACTTTGATCGTACGTGCTTCCTCTGCTCTACTCGTGCATACCACTGATTCAAAGTCGTAGACGCAAAGGTGGACAACTATGGAGAAAATGGTCAACAGAGCACCGAGCAGACGGAGCTCAACCGCCAGATGCTAGGCTATGCCAGGTATTTACAAGCCGGCGGTCACCATGTTTTGTTCTTTCCCCCAGAGTTCGACGAGGATGACCTCCGAAGGTCCGTCAAATTCTCCCTCGTGGCAAAGGCGAAGCTCGTTCCCCTCGATTCTATCGGTGGAGTTTCGTCAATCATGATCAACAACTACCTTTCCCTTCTGTGGTTCACATGTGCCTTCATCGCCCGTACCCAGGGAGAAATGCAGGAGGACATTGGGGACGACCGCACTTGGCTTGCAGCATTCTGTTCGTGGACAGTGGACAAGTATAATCCCGAGTGGCGCTTCTCCATCCGACTCGGCCAACCGCGCGTGGACATCCTCTGCGCTCGTGAGGTCATTCTGTACTTCACCTTGTCGGAGGTGTGGTTCTTCGCCCAGAGTGATCAGATTCGGGACAAAGGGTACGTATGGTCGACGAATATATAATGAATACTTAGTTGAACAATGTTGTCTTCTAGGTCACCTGACTACAAGGGATGGACCATCGCCCTTCTGATTGACGTCGAAGTTTCGGATACCCGCGTCGAATTGAAGACTTCGAGTACGTTGTCCTTCTCTTCCGCCACATCCCACCTACTGAGATCATCCCTTCCAAGCGGTTCGTTATAGCGAACGTTATTCGAAATACGCGCCGGCACCGCGGGAGGAACACACTGTCGCGCAACAAAAGCTCATCGCATTCTTCGTCGACCAGTATATCAAGCACCTTGGACGCACAAGCCTACGCTATTTGTTCCAGCGGCGACGCCTTGAACGTCCGTTCTCTCGCCAGGTTGGAGAGGTTGATGGCAGTTGGTGGATGCTTGAACGTAGCACGACGTTCGGCGCAAGCGCTCTCGACAGCACTATCCGACACACAAATATGTGCGGCTTCGACCTTGCCATCGCTATCTCTCAGTCATCCATCAACAACCAACTTCGCCTACGCTTCAGGGATTGCGAGACCCTCCATTCGTGGAGGACCGAGGGCGCTGACATCGAGGTCAAGACCATCTCAGTGATGCTTCTTCCAAACTCCCGCGCCGTCGTCACGATCGACGTCACGGAGGCCACCCTCAGTAGCAAAATATTTGACGAAATGGGCACAAAACTGGTAAAAGACGAGTCAGTTTCGAGTCTCCAGCTTGCTCGTGTGTCCATCTGATAAAATCACTCAGGGGGTTCGCAGAGGCCACAACTTTAGGGGAATGTCGCCTCTCGTTCGAAGTACAACTCGTACGATGCGCTGACCGGGAACCCAAGCATCGCCACTGTACTCCAAAGATGCACCATCCAAACGAATACACTGACCACATCTACCTTGATCTCCGGCGTTCGTAAAAGTACTTGATTCCTCACGTTTTCAAGGAGCTAACCAATGATCATAGACGCGTCCATAGATGCCCAGCGCACGTCATTCGAGATGCCAGGCGAGCATCTAAATGAAAACGAGGAGTCGGAGGCACGAAGGAGAAGCATCCGGCTGACGCTCCTCTACCACATTATGACAAGCTACTTCGATACCATGGAAAAAGCCGGCATGCACATCGTCGCAACGGTCCCTGTCTACAAGTACTCACCTCAGAACCCGTCCTTTTACAAGTTCACGAGCATGAACTTCGTCACTTCCGCGTTCGAAGAAGTGAAGATCACGGCTGAAGCCGGGGGCGAGACTACGACTCGCGTCGAGCAAATCCTCTTCGTTCTTGGAATGACTGGCGAGAAACCCTGCCCTGATCCATCCGTCTTCAAACCGTCTCCTCGATGGATCGCCCAAGCAAGCACAGGTTTCTCGCACGGCACATTCGCAATCTCCAATTTCCGCGACAGGCTGTTTACACTTCTAGCGCACGCCAATAAGTTCACGACACTAGTTCCAATATCCCCATCTTACAACCTGCGGACGGACGAGAAAGTCGTGCAACGGTGGGATCTTCACCCCGACTTCAAGGATCAAGAATGCAAGTGGGAGCTTATCCAGGCTGGGGATGGCCTTGACGCGCAAACGTACGAGTGGAAGTACTCGCGGGAGTGGCGTGTTCAGGACGAAGGAACATCTATGCGGAAGGGAGGACTCGGATATCAGGTCTTATGTGCGTCTGGACATGTTCTTCCTTGGAATTTGCTTTGCATATCTAACTATGTCTATTATCATTAGGTTCCACCTCTAACGAACTCCATATTCCGGACCTCACTCAGCTCGCGAGCGGTTCTTTCGAGGTTACGATGTCTGGTCAGATCAAGTTGCGTATCTCCAGCAATCAACACGACAGCGCTTGGAGGTATGTCACACTCTCGGACCTTTACGCCATAACCACTGCGGTAGCTGATGCCAATCTGTTAGCACTGAATCATCGGCTTCCTGGAAGGTTACGTTCTCTATCAGAACCACCAGTCGGGGGTTCATTAAAGTCGAGATCGATGGTGCCGACAGCATCAAACAGCCACCACCTAAGAATACGATCCGTCGCGACGCAACCTCGAACATCCCGGACGCTTACGCTATTTTGCGGGGACACCTTCCCGAAGCCGAACAGTTCACAGGCATCCTCACCGAGCTGAAGGAGCTCGAGGGCGCGTGGAAGTACTACTATCCATCCATCGACGCGTTCATGCTCTGCAGTCCTACCTTCAACTTCGTCGGGGACCTGCTCTTTGAGCTGCGCCGCACCACTGACACGCGGGAAGTGGTCTCAGCGTCACGGTCCGGCATCGACACGACTCACTCTAGCATCCCGAAGACTCCGATTCATAACCATCTTCGTAGTTCAGGAGTTCACCCGACCCCGAACACCAATGGTCAACCATCCTTTCGTACATCGTCCTCGCAGCCAGCTAGTCCTCAGGGCGATCCTGTGAAGCCAACTACCACTCAAGACCATAAACCCCTCCTTCTACCGGCCAGTGTGAGTGCGCGGAAGTCACAGGCTTCGCCCGAGAGCCCTGCACGCGGTCCTACACGTGATGGGGCTTTCGAGAAATCACAGGTTCCTAGCGGAGATCGTGAGTATTTCCTTGCCGTCCTGCTGGGAAGTTTGATTGACTATCAGTTCTCAGGCGTCCACTTAGAGCCTGAGCTTTCTCCATCACAACCAACCTTGTCACCGTAGGGAACGCGTACCATTGGATCGGACTGAGGAGATCTTGGTGCAGTTGGCGTGGCTTACTGAAGGGTCCAACAGGGTTCCGGCATGTAATTTTTCTTGCGCTTCCGTGAAGTGGAGCTTTACTCTTTCGCACGACGTTGTGACTTTGTGCTATCTATAATTCCCGCTCAAGAACGTCTCAGAGCGTCATCTCCGGCACGAGAGCTTCTGTCTTCAGAAGTACGCAATTTCCTGGTGCCGACCGAGGAAAACAAATACGATCGGGCTTGGGCGGATACCTACTGCATCGGCAAGACGTACCGTGCTGAACCCACTGAAGACATCGATTCCATGCTCCCACCCTTGGATGGAACTGGATGGGTGATGCATGTACAGAAGGCCACGGAGAGGCTGGTATTAGGACATAAGCTCGTCGGAGTGGGATGCTGCTGGGAAGAGTGATGAGAACTAGGGTTAGCGGGTGTACAGACTGCGAGTTCTGCTTTTAACCAAATTTCTGACACTTCTACCTTGGGAGCTAATGACAAGTATGAGTTGAAGCCTAAGGCCTAAAGCTTTCAAGTTCAAAAAGCTTAGCCTTAACGGCTCTAGTCCCCTGGGGCGCCGCGATCACGTGATACAACGAGGAGTCGAAAATGCCCGTCGCGCTATCCTCAGAGTCATACCGTATAGCTCCTTGCTTGCAACACCCCGTTCCCTCTCATGTGTACCACTATCCCTTTGCGACACCTCTTCCCCTGAACCTCCACCAGGCTCTCGTTACAATCCCAACCTCGACGTAATCCGAGAATTTCTTCTGAAAAACACAAATGCGCGCGCTCGACCGACGTCAACGACTTTTGATTGGTAAACGCCTCCAATCCCTCTTTTTCCAGTATGTTCCTAATACCAGCTTTCAGGTGGTATGGTTGCTGCCATGGCGGCATCTGCTGCAACAGTCGCTCTCATAGCCTGTCACGAGATGGGCTTGGAGTCCGACGATGACAGGTTTGAGGAAGAGAGCGAAAGCGAGGTGGGAGACCCTGGAGCGTCTACAAGCAACCGTTCCGCAGGGAGTGCCCCCAAACGCCCCCTTAGTATAGAGGATGCATCGGCGCTCCCTCCACCAAAGAAGCACCATCTCTCTAATGCAAATGATATCGACCTCTACCTTGGACATCATCACGAGTTCGCACCCACGCCTGAACCTGACGACACTCCGGATCCGGCGTCTCAGCTACCTCCCGCGAGTAAAGTAGTCATCCAGCTTCGCTTTCAATTGTGTCGCTTCAAGGGCGTATATCGTGTGGTGCGGCTCCCGCTGTCGTTCACATTCGCGCACCTCTACCGCCTCATCCTGTTCCTCTTCGGCTGGTCGGGTCATCACCTCCATCAAGCAGAGATCGTCACGCATGCCGAGCTCTACTCTGCGAACTATCGCAAGGGAGAAATTAAGAAGCATCGTTCATTCCGTGTCCCAGAAGAGCCGGACAAGTACGAGGACATTGAGGCATGGCGCGACTGGTTATTCAAATACTCGACGTTCCAAGACGACCCGGCAATGCGCATTACCCCCAAAGGCTCGCGCAAGACTCGCGCTCCAACGGACGCCAATGATGAGTGGGACGTGTTCTTTGACACAATGCAAGTACCGCACAAGAAAGACGCCGAGGTCACGCTGGGCGACGTATGGGCATGGAAGAGCAGGAAGAACTTAGCAAAGGGCGATTGCGAGAATCCTGACATTGCGATCAAGTTCGAGTATGACCTTGGCTGTGAGTTTCAATTCTTGCGCACGCGATGTAGAATGCTCATAAACTACAGCGAGCTGGGACGTTCATATCACTGTTGAACCAGAGAAGAACGGAGAATACATGTGGAAGGAGAACCCTCCACGCAGCGCGCCCACGATAAAGCAAGCCAAGGGAGCGGTGAGCTGTCGTCTCACTTTCTCTTTAATCGCAATTGTCTGAAGATGCAGCAGCCACCTCTCGAGGATGCAGTCAGTTACCACGGGGTCTGTCCCTTCCCTCTCTCTACTACGGGCGTATACCTAACAACGACTCAATGACGATAGGATATCGAAGGGAAGAACAAGACTGTCTCATACCTGCTCTTTGGTACAAGCACCTTCGAAAGATACCTAAGGGGCGAAGTTCGTTCTGTCACACGGAAGACGGAACTTGCGGTGTACGACGTGGAGAAGGAACGTATCCGACAGCAACAGCTGGAGCAGGAGCGCGAACAACGTAAACTTTCTCGGCAGCAGGAAGGCCTTCAAATGGAAGATCACAATGATGACGAGGACGACGAAGGAGGCTCGGACGAAGACGTAGAGTATTAGAACTATTGCTAACATACCAGTACAATCTCTTGTTTAACGTCACGAGGCCACATACAATAACTTCGGCTGTGGTATGTTACAACCAGACTCAAGTATTAGCACGCTGCATACGTTACTTATATGTCTTCGTCTAATCACCTTGAAGTGATGCAATATGCCTTAGTACGACACCGAGATACCAAGACTAATGACCCATCTGCGCTTGCCTCCCCGATTAGTAGGTACACCTACCAGCCTAACACCGCCCAACAGCGGAACACTGATCCCGGCGGTCCAACTGTCTAAATGAACTCAATCATTTTGATTTCTTCGTGTCCCACAGAGCTCAAGCCTGATGCTCGGGCCATTGACCTTGCATTCTATCACCCTCGCCGTCGTCGTCCCTCCTACTTGGTTTTTGCACTACTGTCCGTGAGAGCGTGTCCGTTCTTTCCGTCACTTTACCCTTCTCTCTTCTCACCTGTTGTCAAGCTACGTGGCATCAAAATTGCGTTCAGGTTCGTGCTCATCTATGCGAGATCCGTGTCCGCTGGCAATGGTTCTTGACATCTGGCCGACATCCTAGAATAATAATGTGGCTCCTGAATACTGCCAGCGGAGAGCTCAAGTTCTTCGCCCGCCCCGAGGATGTCCCCGGCGGATACGCCATCCTCTCACACGTGTGGGATAGCAACGAAGATACCTTTCAGAAAGTCGTGGAGTGCACGGTGCAGTGCACGAAGAACCGGGAGAATCTCGCCGAAGAGCAGCGTAAAGGCGTTGAGGAGCTGGCCACTTCTCCCGTCGGACTGCATCTATCTGATCATGATCCTACGGCCTCCCCTACGTCGAATACCGGTATAGGCGGAGACGATACTACTCCTGGATCCATCGTGCTCGCCACTCATGTTGACCGTCTCCCTCACCCGGAACGCCAGAGGATGGAGTCCCACCATATCCCTATAGAAAGCTTGGCCTGTCCTGATCTCAGTCAACCGCGGCACGGGATCATCGAGATGTCCGAGAGGCGCAACCTGTATTGCATCATGAATCAACTCTCCGAGTTACACGTCCCCCCTATCATTACATCCAACACGAACAATGTCCCCGTTCCCCTGACCAGTTCTTCACATGCCGCTGAAGCGCACCAAGAACGGCGAGCATCAGCCCCAACGCGACCACGAGAGCTTTTGTCCTCAAAGATACGCAATTTCCTGGTATTTGCCGAAGAGAACGGATACGACTGGGCTTGGGCGGATACATGTTGCATCGACAAGACGAGCAGTACTGAACTCACCGAGGCCATCAACTCCATGTATCGCTATTACTCCCTTTCTGATGTTTGCTATGCGTATCTCAGTGATGTCTCTCAGGAGGATATATGGCACAAAGATCGCAACTCACCGTTCAGAACGAGTCGATGGCATACCCGTGGTTGGACGCTGCAAGAGCTCCTCGCGCCGAAGATCGTCGTGTTCGTATCCCGTGGATGGTCTACCTTGGGCGACAAGTATGACCTCGCCTGCATTCTTCGAGACATTACTGGCATCACAGTGGACGTTCTCCGATTCGAAGTTAATGTCATGCAGGTGAGCATGGCAGCGCGAATGTCCTGGGCGGCGAAGCGCAAGACAACACGAGAAGAAGATCAGGCGTACTGTCTTTTCGGCCTCTTCGGGATCAACATGCCGACGGTTTACGGAGAAGGAAAGAATGCATTTTACCGGCTGCAGGAGGAACTTATGAAGACCTCTTACGACATGTCGTTATTCGCATGGGGTCTTCGAGCCTCGAACTCTATCTCTGCCCGGTTGAGTATCAGTTTACTCCCGCCGTCACCAGATCCTCAGGCTATCCTCTATTTGGACTGCTCAGACCCGGACAATCATTTCTTCGCATCTTCTCCTTCTAAGTTTGAATCGTGCAGCCGGGTCATCTTCGATACAGGGAAAATGGGCATGGGCTCGCTGGAGGTAAGTACTACTTGGCCCTATGGGAATCTAAGGCCTACGATTAGACCCATGACAGTGTATTGCCGTATAATGAAATCTGATTCGTATGGTGACAGGTGATTCCCCAGACATCGCACCTCAATGACAATGTGCATGCATCTGAGTTCCTCGCCTTCACTGTAACACAACACGGTATTCATGCAAACCTTCCTGTCTTCGAGCTTGGCCCTGAATTTCTGGTGGCCTATATCTTTTGCTGGTCTCTAGATTGGCATCCACTACGCCTAATCCTTCATCGCCCGGGTGTACGCAGTGCAGGCAATGTGTACCACTGTCTCCGCTCCATGCCAGGCTCCCTAGAGAGCTCTCTTTACAATAAAGCTCTACAAGCACTTGATTCTCTCCTACAAAGAAAGAAACCAGTGGAATATCAATGGAAGAACGTCCTCATCTGCGCTTGCTCCACATACCGGCTTTCCGACCTCTACTCAGAGCAGAAACTCAGCATATATCACACCAACAATCACCGCCGTATCCTCCATCGCCTTGACCACTGCATCTCGGCCCCGTTTCACGTTAATCCATCCGTGTTGCATCAAATAGGGATTCGGAACAACTGGAGACTGGAAAGGGTCTCCACCATCGGTCCGCGTGTTGGCCCCAACACTCCAATAGTCATCGTTTATTTCTCCCTGAATTCTGACCTGCGACATCGTGACTGGTTATTTATCGTCCTCGGTCAATGTAGAAAGGGCGATTCCAAAAACCGGGCTGCCAAGCACTACGCCTTTGCTCGCTGGGCTGACAATTACAACCCTCCCCGCCAGCCCCCAGAACACCTGTCGACTCCTGGAAAGAGGCCGATGCATTCATCAGGGAGTATGTATCACCCGGTATGGTGTTTGCTATGGGCTTCCACCGCTATCATCTGACCAGTGTATTACTAGTGTAGTACACCACCTCAGGTCAATCCTGACAACTGCTCGGATGCCCTTTCACTTCGAGATCCCCTTGACCTAGTAGTACATGATTGTGCTGAGCACCACGTCCAATACGTCTTAGGTCGCGTCACCACCAAGAATAGTAAGATTGGCCATGAGGAAGCTTACCACGATCCACATATTAATTTCCCCGCAGATCACTTGCCGCCATCAAGCCGGTGTACAATCATATTTACAGGAGAAGAATCTCCCAATGGCATCAGGAGGCTGAGGCTGGACGGTGTAGCTTTTCACAGTGAATTCTATCCGAGTGGACCTGATCTCAAGACTCACGTCGAGCCCAGTGTTCCGATTATTAATGGCCGCTTTGGTGCCACCGCTATTCTCCACGGCGCTAGTTCAAGCTCTGCACCAAAGGCCATAGGATTTGGCGCCCGACCCAATTCCGTTTCTTCATCCTCCTCTTCGCTGTTATCGCATGACCCCCACATTGAATCCCCCATACCGCCAGTCACCGAAAAACACACGGATATACATGGATTTGGTATTGTTACCACAATCCCTCAGTCTTTTTTCAACTCTCAGTTCGCCACGTTATACAACACAGTACCGGATCTCTTCCATGAATGGGCAGTCAAAAATTCTTTTACCGCAGCGTTTGGGCCCATGTCACTCAAACTCACGAGTCATGGTCAGGCAATTGTCGTGGTTGATATCCGCAGAGGAAGCATTACGACACTGCTTGACTGGATGTGCCGGGATGTCAGAACACCACAGAAATTTGAAAACTGGCAGCTCGCTTTCGAGGTCGACCTCAAAATGTGCTCGCACGAGTCCCTCGATGGATCCTTTTCGCGGAAACACGACAGTTTCTTGGTCGGGACTGTGGGTGACCATGAAGATCTATCCAACTGTAACTTCAAATACATTTATTTGGATTTGCGACGTACGTACGGGGACATTTGGATCGCTGTTTCTTTGGACCTTGGGGCTTGAGTGGAGCTGATATTGTATCTCCTAGATGCCCGACATCTCCCTAAATGTTCTACAACTGTATTCCAAGACAGGAGTCCGTGGAACCACGAACGTCTAGAATTGCATGCCGCAGTCATATGGTTCATTACTGAAGAGTACTTCCCTGCTATCTGCGAAAGCGGGCGATACATACTGTGTGCTATCCCCACCTGGAACTCTCCCCCTCTTCTGCCATATGCATCCACAAACGTGTCGTTCTTTATTTATCCCCAGGATCAAGAGGCTACTGATGACACTGATTTAATGGGCGGCCCTGACACAGCAGATGACATTGAACGAGTCGTCGCAGTTTGTAGTAATACAGTGTCAGGACCTAGCCTCCTGCCGCCAAGTTCGAAGCAACTCAGTTTCCTCCTCTCCTCGATTTCCCAAAGGCACCAGCTATCTTCTACTGGAACAGTCAATATCGCTAGGCACCTTGTTTCGGATGCCTATTTGGCCGTCGTCGCCCTTGTTTTAGAATATTTGACGTCACTACGAGATGAGCAGCTGCCGTGGACATCTCCGCCAGCCAGTGAACAACCTCAACGGGCTCCCAGCACATCTATTTTCGTGAACTCCCCTCCACTCACTCGGGCTACGCCGCCAGAAACAATCAAATGGGAGCGGCAGTGCTCAAATACCGTAGATGCTCAACAGTCGTCAAAGTATGCGTCGCGGCACTGCGAGAGATGGGAAGGATATAAGAGTTCTCCTCCTTTCAGTAAGTTCGTTCTCGTGAATATTTTCGACTTCATCTAACTCTAGTATCTATCTATAGGTATTTCCATGGAACATTGCATCGAATTACTCGTCCGGCAGGAGGAGAATGGAGTGCTAGATATCAAGCTCAGTGGGAGAATTCAGTGTTTACTCGCCGTGGCGGGATTTAAGACGGCAAAGGCGGCCACAACGTACGTGCATTATTACACTGTTGACTGTAAGGTCTGTATTGAACAATCTCGCTCTATGCAAAACTATCCCACAGCGTGAAGTGGTTCACAGACCTCACACTCCGTTTTGGCAATGGCCCAGAGCTCCGAATGGAGACGATACGGTCGCCTGTCGACCCAAGCAGACCCATCTCCGTTGAGGTCAAAGACGATACTGAGGAAGCCACCAATCGTCTGAATAGTCGTCTCAGGGGTGAATTGCTCCAAGCCATGCGTAGTGGATACGCCTTCGACTTTGACCCCGTTCTCTTTGTGGAATCTATCAACGCGCAACTCGCCCACTCATCATGGCCCCCCATTCGCCCACTGGTCGGGACATACTCCGTCGAGTCTGACTCTACCAGCTCCAGCTCCCCGATAGCCACCAGCGGACATTCCGACGACGAATTCGTTACCTATCGACTGCGCTACGACATGCCCCCGAGTACCGGTGAAAAGTCGTTCTCCACCGATCCCCGTCCCCGCCGCCATAGCGCGCCCCTTTCTGGACTCGAGCAGGGTCCAGCACGGGCTCCAACGCGGCTCGCGAGGAGTTTATCCACTGCTATATCGCCCTCCCCTGCCCGCAGCCGAGCGTTGCCCCCACGTCCGCTACCCACCCCACCCATACGGACACTGGTGAGCACCACGCAAGACGCCACTCCTAGCACTCATCCTCCTGTTTGACGAACCCACGCATGCACATTCACTGTCGAATACACACATGTTCTCGAATTAGTAGATTCCAATCCTTACCATACGCCGTACTGAGCTACACAGCTCGTCATAGACCAAGCAAAGAGGTTATATTACAGCGCCGGGTGCGCGCGTCGTGCTACAGATGTACACAAGCTTGGGAGCTGCGGTGCTGGCGGGACGCCGCGCACCGCAGCATCGCATTCGTGCGTGGCGACGCGGACGAGTGAAAGAAGCAGGGGGGAGAATTATACGCGAACAGAAAGAAGTCGAAACGGCGCGGAGCAGAAGACTGGACGGCACGGCCAAGGGCCACGGGGGTGGACACTAGCAACAGCGAGCACGGGGCGAGATGGAGCAGAACAGGGAAGCAATGGGAGAGACAGTGAGGGGCTCGGTTTCCGCAAAGAGAGAGAGGGTAGGGGGACACACAGCTGCGCTGTTGGGCGGGTGGGTGTATGTATAGTTGGGTAGTTGGGGACGCACGACGCGAGGAAGACAACAAGCGGCAGACGAGGACGCAACGGAAGCAAGAACGCGATAACAAGACATAAATAGAGCAAACTCAGCGAGCGAGCCCTCGGGCGGGGCACCCCCCTACCCTCTCCCCTTTCCTTTTCCTCCGGCAACCGACTCCTATCCCACAAGCGGAATGCGGCACAGAGCGCGCGTCGGCGAGCATGACGGGATTGTAGGCTGCCATGAGACGACGACGTGCGGGCGACCGCCGCCGCTCAGTGCTTCTCCTTCGGGTACCCGTCAAAGTTGGTCTCGCTCTCGACGGTGACGCGCACGCCCGTCTGCGCGTCCTGGACCGAGGTGTCGATCGGGCCGAGGATGTCGCTCGGCTTCTGGTCGCGCCCGCCGTTGACGGAGCTCTTCCCGTCCCAGTCCTCGTGGCCGACGATCGCCTTGTCGCCCGCGCCGCCGAGGGGCACGGAGAACGTGCCCGTCTCGCCGCGGCCCGCGCCGACGGAGAGCACGGGGTTCGCGGGCGGGCGCTGGCCGGAGAGGACGTGCGTGGTGTTGCCCGAGCGCGAGGGGTGCGAGGACGAGGTGACGGCGAAGGAGCCGCCCTGCGCGAGCGAGCCGCGCACGGAGAGCACGATGCGCATCGACATGGACGCGGTGAGGACGGCGGTCATGCTCGTCACGATCGTGCGCACGGGGTCCTCGACGCCGGTGGGCGTGATGATGAACCAGAAGAGCATGTTGACCATGTTGACGAGCCAGATCGCGCCGTAGAGGTTGAGGCCGTCGCGGAGCATGAGCTTCCAGTACGAGAGGGGCTTCACGCGGAGCGACTGGAGCGAGCGGTTGACGGCGAGCGCGAACTGTGAGACGCGCGCACAATCGGTCAGATCAAAATCGGTCGGCTGCGCGGTGCGGGGAATGACGTACGGAGGCGGTGAAGAGCAGTGTCGCCGAAACCCAGTAGATACCGACCCAGTTCGCTTTGGGCTCGGCGATGCAGCCCTGACCTTCTTCAAGAGGGGTGGCTGTAAGATTGGACGGTCAGTTTGATGAACTCCGGTCTCGTGCGGGGAGATAGGACGCCGGAGATTTGCAAAAGCATCAGTGAAAAAACAATGGAGTCGGGGGGAGATTAGTGAATCGTGTCAAATTTAGGGGCTTGGGAGGAACGAAAGATGGATGAATGAATCAAATGGGACTTGAGTTGATGAGATAGGGGACGAAGGAAGCCGCGGAGGCAATACAGCTCAGATGAGAACTCACAGCGGAAGAAGCCGCAGCAGATGGCGGTAACGACAATCTGGAGGGCAAGGAGACCACCCATGCCGAAGAGGACATTGCGGTTCTTCTCGTAGATGGCGTGGAGACGAATGACATGGATGAGGGAGCAGGCGGCCAGGAGAACGGCGGTGCAGATAGGCTCGAAGAGGAAGAAATGAGAGCATTGCTGGAAACGGAAGTTAGCTCAGGCCCCACTGACAGAGTTTGAGATGGGGAGCAAGGGAGTCCGACTGGTGTACTCGTCCGGCGCGACACGGGGAGACGCCATGGAAGCGTATCATCCGCCGCGTCCTTCGGGCGATGGCTCGCTCTCGTCCTAGTCAATCCCCCCTCTCGCGCGGGGACACCCAGTTGCTCCCCCCTCCCCCCGAAGTTGTAAAATACTCACTGTCTGGGACCACTTGGTATCGAAGAAAGCAACGCCTGAAAAGAGAGCACGGAAATTAGATCGTATTTGGGTGAATGCATGGAAATTACGTACCGACGACGGTGAACTCAGCGGGCATGAAAAGACGGAGGAAGTGGAAGAGGATCTTCAACGGAGGCCATTCCTTGGTGCGGAGGAGGCGCCATGTGCGGGGCGAGAGCACGAGGGTGTCCCAGGCGGCAACTGTGAGGGTGCAGACGAAGAAGTACTTGTGCGCGGACAAGTGAGGGGGAAGGTTGAGGTAGGGCGGGAGGATCTGGGAGAGGTCTGGGACGGCGTCCGAGGAGTCGGTCCCGTTGGTGGAGTTCGACATGGCTGCGGTCTGCCTGAGAGCCGGAGGAGAGACGGACGGGAGGGGGTAGGAGGAAGAGGAAGAGGAGGAGGAAAGAGATAGACGGCCGTGGGCTCGGTGGGAGCGACGGAGAGACCGACTCACGCTCGCCCACTTGCTATAACTATCCAGACGCCGGCGCCAAGCGCCTGATGATCAGCCTGTCCACTGGCGCTTCCATCACTCCCGCCCCTCTCCTCTCCTCGAGCTCGTCCCCACCGCGCCCCCCGTCGTCCACCGCGCCTGCGCACCTCAACATCGCCCTCACCTCGCGACCACACCCACCCCTCCCCCTTGCCCCCGCCGCCCGCGCGCAAGGCGATCGGGGGGCCGAGCTCAGGTGCGCGGACGCCCAGCGGCCGGCGTCGCGGTCTTCCAATCCAATCTGGATAGAGGCCCGTGCCACGGCACACGGCTGCAGCCCGCGCGCGCACCGCCCCTGGCTCGAATCGAACTCATCCCAGCCCCGCGGTTCGAAAGATGGTCCTCGTCCTTGTCCACCCCATCCACCCGTCGCATCCGCCACCGCCCGCGCCCACCCACCCAACAAACTCTGCCTTGTCCGCCTCCCAATCACGCCGTCATCGCTGCATTGCCCGCGTCCGGCGTCCGCCCAGCTTCCCCCGCCCAAACGGCGTACCCGCGTTCGCGTCGGACAGGCGACCGTCGACCTGTCTCCCCCGACTTATCGCAGCTTTTCCTCCCCGCGCCCCCCGCGCCGTTCCTTTTGCCCCCCTCCGCGCCGTTCCCCGTGAATTGAAGATTCTGATGCCGTCCAGCCCCCGCGCAATGTATGAGCGTGCGCGCGTGGCCCCGCGTTCCAGCACCCCGCCGTCGATTGGCCCCGACGGCATCCGCGCGCGAAACCCCCGCCCTGCTCCCGCGCTACGCAGCATTAGGCTAGCCCGCCCCGTCCCAGCAGCACCCTACTACCTAGCCTCCTGGCACCTGCCCGCATCTCCGGCCGACCCCGCGCCGGCGCTCCCAGCGCGCGCACACCTGTGCCCCGGCTCCGGAGGATGTACCGCGGTGCACCCACGGGCCCAGGGCTGCCAGGCACGCCCCGAGCCTACCTTCCGGCGTCCGCGCGCGCTGCGCCCAAGGGGAGCCCGGCGCGAAGCCCCTTCCCCCCCCCTCCACGCGCGCTGCGTCGACGCCTCGAGTCCACCGACGCCCGACTAGCTCGCCACACGCTCCTCATATCTCCGCGCGAGATGCACGGGGGCGGTCCACCCCGGTCGGGGCGCTGCACTCCTGGAGTCTTCTTGGGCTCCTGAACTTGGCTCGAGGCTTGAGGTCCCTGCCCTCGCGCCCCACGTGCAGGCGCGTTCCGACGGACGTCGGGCCCGCTGCTGCGTCCCCACAGCGCCGGCGGGGGGGGGGGGAGCCCTGAGCAGATGCTATCGGGGCCGCGGGGCGGCGCGCGGTGCCGCCCAATGCGGGCAAGCGCGTCGGGTCGTCGTCGATCGCTGCGACTCGCGAGGGTGATCGCAATCGGGCTCGCTCTGCGAGATATATTCGCGGGTGCACGTTCTGCCCCCCCTACTTCCCCCTGCCGCTGCCGCGATGTGCAGATGCTCATGTTCCGAAGCGTCAAACACGTTTGGACGCCGGCCTAGCATGGACGCCATGTGCAGCGGCCAGGGAGGCCTCTCGCTGCTGGGAGACGCGGGTCGTGTTTATTCAGGAGGGCCGGAGGTGCTGACTTATGGCGTGGCGAGTCGCGTCTTATGGCCGGAACTTCGGAAAGGGGCTGCGCCACAGTATGGAAAGTGCTAATTGCTAGTCTTGTTGTCATAGAGCTGCTCAACTGCTTTGTAGAAACCGGCTCTTCCCAAGAGCCAGGCAAGGCACTCTCGGCCGCGCCGGCCCAGGAGGTTGGTTGCGTGGGCTGCGCGAAAGCAATTCGATTCGAGCGACACGGTAAGTGGATGGGAGACGAGAGAGAGAGATGGGGCCGAGACGAGGCCGAACGAGAGGAGACGGTGGGATCTAGGGAACACGTAGAGAGTGTAACTAATAGTACAGTACCAGACGTATGTGTGCGAGGCGTCGTGAGATCCGAGACTAGTGCTGTGCGATGCGTAGAGTACAATAGAGCATCCGTGGTGAGTAATAATCGTAGTAGCGCGAGCCCCATACGAACATCGAGTAGAGAGATTGAATACGAAAGGAGAGAGGAAAATAGAGACTGGAAACGGAAGGAGAGCAAAGCGAAAGGAAAGCGAGTGAGCGAGCGTGGGGGACGGAGCGGCGGTATATACTATATACCATATACCAGAAACAACTACGCGATCATGCAGAGATGCCAAACTTGACCGGGACCTGTCCGACGTTCACAAACGGCGCGAAGCTCGGAGAGTCGTACTCAAACAAGTCCTCGTCATCCGAGTCCGACTCGTCCTCAGAATCCTCATACGTCGGCGACAACCCACGCAGGCCGCCCATGCCGCCTACGCCCATACTCATGCCCATGCCCATGCCGCCGCCGCCGCCGGCCCCAACAACGCCCGGCGCGCCCCCGACGGTGAACACGTCCACGAACGGCGTCTGCGGCACGTCCCCGCCGCCGTCCGCCGTCGACGACTTGGCGAGGATCGCCGCGACCCGCGCCTCGAGCTGCCGGTGGCCCCCCACCACCGAGCCCCCCGCGGGCGCGTCGTCCGCCGCGTCCTGGAAGAAGCTGCTCAGCTCGTGCAGGTTCTGCACCATGTCCCCCAGGTCGTCGTCGTCGTCCCCGCCGGCCCCACCGCCGCCGTGATCGTGGCCGTGGCCGTTCGCACGACCGCGCGCACCGCCGTCGCGCTCGCTGCTGCTGTCGCCGGCGGCGGCCGCGCGCCGACGCGCACGCAGCGCGACGTCGTGTTCGTCCGGCTGGAAGTCGATGCGGCTCGGGCGCTGGTTGCCCTTGCCGAGCGCAAAGACCGCGACGACGTCCTGGCGGCACGCGTCGCGCGCCTCGCGCGCGCGGGGCACGCACCACCCCGAGGGCTGCGGGAGCCCAAAGACCTCCGCGACGGACTCGACCTCGCGCGCGCTCGCGCGGAGGTGGTGGTGGAGCGACATGCGGAGGACGTGCTTGGCGGCGGGCCCGCCCGAGATCTGCATCATCGGCTCGTCGAGCACGTCGAGCGCCTGCGCGGCGAGGTCGCTCTCGAGCAGGCGCAGGAGCGGCATGAGCAGCTCCGAGCCGAGCAGGTCGACCTGGTTCTTCGTCTCGCGCTGCTGGAAGAGCACCTTGAGGATCTGCATCGTGGACACCTGCAGCCAGCGCTGCTTGTTGAGCGCGAGGCCCATGAGGAGCGTGATGACCTCGGTCCAGTGGTCGACGCCGTAGTGCTCGCGCAGGCTCGCGACGGACTGCCGGAGGAAGTCGTCCTTGGTCCGGAACCGGCCCTTGGCGAACGACGTCATGATGCGTTCGATGCTCGGCCGCTCCTCCGCCTCGGCGAGGCGGCTGATGTTGAGCGCGAACTCCTGGAGGGCCTCATCTTTGATGTCCTCGGTCATGGCGTGCAGGCACCAGGGCAGCGAGAGGGTGTAGAGGTCGCGCACCCGCCCTTCTGAGGGGTCGATCATCCTCGAGTCGTCGACCTTGGCCAGCTTCTGAAGCAGTTGCAGGGCGAGGGTGGACGTGGCGGACGATCGGAGGCCCATCAGCAGGCTGGGCTGGAGTTTCCCGGCTGCAGCCCAGTTGGGGGGCATATGCGTGAGGAGATAGTCGGCCGAGTCCGGGTCGTTGAGGTCGATTCTTGTCAAGACCGAATCCAGCAGCTGTGACGCATGCAGGAACTCAGCTTCTACGGTGGTGGAAAGGCAGGCGACGGCGCAGTAGAAAAGCTGGGAGAGTTGCACAGGATCGAGATCCGTAGAAGATGCGAGAGCGGTCAGGGTAGAGATAATCTCGACATTGAAGTTCTGGATCGCGAGATCGTCATCTGCGACGGTGTTGGCCAGGCGGCCGAGGAGCATGCCAACGTGCGTTGAGCCGATGCGTGGCATCAGAGCGCGGTAAAGCTGCAGCGACCTGAAGGCAACCGGCCGGATCGAACACGCTGTACCCCAGTTGAGTGCGAGGGTGCCCCATTGCTCCGACAGTTGAGGGTGGAGGGGCTCCATGAGTGTCAGCACGGCAGTTCCGAACCATTTCAGCTTTCCCTCTGCGTCTGCGCCGCTGTCATCTTCCTTCCACAACCTGGTTTCCGCTTCCTTCTCGAGCTCCTGTATGGCGGTCTTGAGCTCTTGGCGCGAACGGTGAAAGGACCTTTCGGGAAGCTCGTCATATCCGCTGAGACATGAGCGCAGTAGTTGGAAGAGCATGTGTCGAGAACGCTGTTGCACGAACTGCTGGCGGTGATCGAGATGCATGAACAGCGCATGGAAGAGCACGGGCAACTGATCCTGGAACTCCCAGTACCGCTCAAGCGCCGTTTCCGAGAGGAATAGGAGCGCAAATTGGGCGACACCCAGCGACAATCGTGGCTTCTCCGAGAATAGGATGTCGAGGTCCGACCACAACTCCAGATCTTCATCGTTGGGTGGTGCAAGCTTGTGGTCGAGGTTTGGCAACATGCGAGCGGGCTCTACTACGCTGCAAAGTTCTTCGACGACTTGCCGGCCGATGACGCTCTGGGAGAGGCAGGCGACGATCTTCGCAGCGCAGCTGATGAAGATAGTGCTGCCGACCTTGTGCGACTGCTCCAGTAGGAAACGGATCACGGCCTGGCCGTTGACTTGGTTCGGTGGGTCCACCAGCCTCGTCCATAGAACGAGGATCTGCTCTGCATACGTCTCCGCGTAACGCAGGGTCAACGCCATCAGGTGGTAGATGGTCAGACGGCCATCCCGGGACAGGTCTGTTTGATCCTCCGACATCAGGTCGATATTTGGCACCCAGTATTCCAATGTCTGTAAGAGGAGAAGGAGGCCGCGTTCCGACCGGGCTTCAAATGCTTTAGGGATCCAATCGGCCAACTGAGCCAGCACCTTGACAGCCTGTTGGGGGTGCTCTCCAGCGAGGACGTCGGAGATGAGGCGATGCGCGTGTAGGTAGGTGCTAGGAGCGGAGCTGCCCACAGCGGCTTCATATTGAGATAGAGAGATAATCCCCGCCGACTGTTCGTGAATTGTCTCTAGTATGTTGAATGACTGTCGACGGATGGGCAGGAGAGGATGGCACAGATTGGAAAGTCCGATACAGACGACCTGGGCAAAGCTAAATGAGGTGGCGGCGCCGGTGCATATGGCGTCAGCCACAACTTCGAAGAAACGCGCGTTGCTGGTATCAAGTTCCCGGCTTGTGACGAATGCCCTACGAACACACTCGTCCAAGAATAGCTCGCCTGTCCGATGATGGCACAGCAGTGAGCGCAACGCTTTCCTGAAAGGCTGTGAGTCGTTGCCTTATAGCGAAGATAGGACCACTCACTTTCCAGCGTCCTGGTTAGGCTCGTGATAGGACGCCAGTATTGCAGTGAGGCGATCAAGAGTGGGGCCGACTTGGAGGGGCTTGACAAATTCGAGTGCCTGGCGATCCGTAGGGGAGCTGTTCTCTACGTCAGGTGGGAAGAAGGCCTTTTGCTATATTTCAATTTCTGTTAGCCCGTATTCGTTATGTATGGTATTCAAAAAACCTTACACAAACAGCAGCCATAGCGCCAACAGCGGCATTGGACAGCCCCCTAGTCTCCGTTTGGAATATCTGAATCGCTTCCGCCTGGCTGGCAGGGTCTGTATACGACTTGGCTGCGTTCGTCTGCATGTGGACTAGTCGTTTCTTGACGTCTTCAGACTGTTTACCTAGTTGACACCACTCTTCGCACATGGTGTAGAGGATGAGGTAGAGGTTTGAGGGGATGAAACGGTCGGAGTCCTTGAGCGTCCCAAGCGCGTAGAACAGTCGTTCGACAGTTCCACAAAAATACCTCCGGAGACGTTGCAAATCAAATCGGTCCCTGTAATCGCCAGAGACGAGAAGCGTCTGCATGTTGCGGATGTACTTGAGCACGTAAGTCAGTGCCGCCTGCTTTCCCGAGAATCGCTGGTCTTGCAGCAGGTCGGCCGTGACGAAGTAGATCCTAGCAAGGCCAGTGTGGAAACGTTCAAGTCGGCGTGCACGGCTGACCGAGGGGCTAACGCCGTTCGCCTTCGCTCTGGGGTCGTCGTAGTGTTGTCGGGACTGGAGCTTGCTCAGATTCTCGAGAAGATGTGAGTAGCCATTCGCCGGGAATGAGCTGATACACGAGACAGCGGCCTCGCGAAAGATAGCGTAGTCTGAATCCAGGAACTTGCTGAGCGCCCAAAACAAGTCGTGAGTGTTCTGCATTTGCTCTGACCCGAGGTCGGAGTCGGAACGGGCGCGGGTGTGGTCTCGCATGCCCGCGGCGGTTCTAGAATCCGACACTGGCGCCGTCGCGCAGATGAGTTTCAGCCACATGTGCCATTGGTCGATGAGGTCCCTGTTGTCGTTGATTAGCCGTGACCCCTCCCTGTCCGCAGTTGGCCCACTGCGTTGGGGGTTGAACGCGGCTCTTGAAGTCAGACCAGAGAGTTGTTGCATCACTGCGTTGCCACGAGCGGCGGCGGCGACGAGCTTCTCCCGGAAACTTGAAGCGATGACGGGCGCCACGTACATGCAGCTTTGGACGAAGACCGGGAACACCTCTCTCCACAGGCGCCTATCCTGGACGATGTCGCTTTCGGCTAGCCGCAACAACTTGTTGGGAGAGGAGGGCATCCTTCTCCACTGTGCCAGCCGTGACACCTCCTCGGTTTCGAGAATCTCCTCTAAGCCGCGAAAAACAACTTCCGGCGTGCTCTCGTCGAAGATGTCGCGAACGAAGGCAAAAAGCTCGTTGGGCGCAGCTGACGCAGGTGTGGAGGGTTCAGGGCGCATATGATCCATGAGGGTCTTCAACAAGCGCATGACCTTGGCCCCGGTGACGAATGCGCTCGGTTTCCGATTGGTAAGCAAGAACAAGGCACCAGCCTCGATTTCCTCGACACGTGCAATGACGTCCTCTGCCTCTTCGCTCGTCCATGCATGGAATGGTGTCTGTTTGGCGTCCTGCACCCATCGGTCTACGAAGCTGTACCACAGGTTGACTAGTCGAGTGCACTCGACAGGAAGCCGCGACCCGTAGCCTTCCTGGGAGATGGCGTCGGGACTGAAGAGGTATGCTGAGAACCGGGTAAGGAGCCGAGAGGAGTGCGCGGGATCTGCCATGAATCGCTGCAGTGAGAGTGTGGCCGCTTCGCCCACGGATGGTTCAATGTGGATGACTCCTCGAATGAGCATGTCAATCGCTTCGTCTGCCGTCAAGGATGAATGGAGGAGTCGTGGCCAAGACTGGTAAATCGCGTGGAGGATGGAAATGTGGGAAGAGTACTGGTCCGAATATGCTACAGATCCTTCGGGATGATGGCGGATGATGTGGTTGTGGGTCTCCTCGTAGGTAGGTCCAAGTCGGGAAGCGGACCATTGGTCGTCCAGAACAGACCACCTGCCAACAAGTTGGTAGCACGCCAACACGACGACGCTCAAACAAGCCGTGGCCCGGTCCAGGAAGTCCTTCCAATTGGCCTTTGACGTGATAGATGGAGGAAGCGTGTTAGAAGAGGTCGGGTAGTCGTCAGGAGATGGCATGCTGGTGAACTCGGGGTTCGACGGCCATGATGGTACAGGTTCCTCGCGTTCGGCAAGATTGAGGGACAGAAGGATCGCGTTCGTGGCTATCATTATCCGCTCTGGTACGATGCCTTGTATTAACTGGTTCGATTGAGAACTGTTGATCAAGCGTTCCTGGAGGAGGTCGAGGCAAAGCTCGTTGCCGATGTCAAAGTGACGAGAAAGAACGAAGTGAATAATATAGATGAAGGGCTGAAGGTGATCTTCATGGGGTGTGACAATGAGACGGTTGGGTGGGAAGAAGAGTTTCATGACGGCGTCGATCTTTGATGAGGTGGTAGACATCGACTCGTGGCAGCGGTAGAGGTAGGTCCACAGTAACCGTAGCATGCCATTTAGAACAGCAACGCGATGGAGCTTTTCCTGTAGAAATGTATCAACATCTGTATCTGTCTCACAGAACACATTCTATATTACCTTGATCTTGCCCAGGCCAGCTTCAAAACAAGCGTACCAGTTCCTCAAGAAAAAGTCTGTGGGGGCTACACAGAGGGCCGTCACCGCCAGAGGATACGCGACTTGCCAATACCGAGGTTTCGTCATCATATCGCGGGCTTTAGGGTAGATCAGTTCAATCGCCTTTGCCCAGTCCGGGTGGTTTACTTCAGCTTGTGCAGTCTACCGATCATGAGATGAGAAATGGTCATTCCGCTATGAGCGAGTTGCCCACCTTTCCGATGGGATGTAGTATTTGGGCCAACGTCTCCGCAAAGATCGTCTTGAAGCGGTACCCATGAGCGTTATCGAACGACTTCGACAAGGAAGCAAGGAACTCGGCTCCCTCTTCAAAGCTTTCAGGGGGCCAGACCTATAACATCACGTTAGAGAAAGTCGCATAGTAGAAGAGTAGGACCAATCACCTTAATGTGGATGTGTCTTAAGCCCTTGACGAGGTTCTCGTATTTCGTGTCATCTTTCGAAACCTGACCGGCGGCTACAGGTCCAAGTTCCGCTAAGAAACGGTCCGAGACACTCTCAAAACTGTAAAACGAGTCAGAAAGACATGACATACGCCCTGGGACAGCATTCATACCGGATGTCCGATAGTTGTCCCAGCAACATGGCGTGGAGCTCCGCAATACTCCTATAGTTGGCTGATTGCATCGAGAACTTCAAATCGTAACGCTTGAACTGCTCAAACGTCAACTCTTCCAGATTACGTCCAACCGCCTCCGGGAGGCCGTCCTTGGAGATGGAGCCTGTGACTGCGATGAGAGCACGGCACATGATGTAGACCGACGCGAGCCACTTCCGTTCGTTCAGCGTTTGATTCACATCTGGCATCCGCACCGCACGGGTCACCGACGGCGTCTGGGCGTGGTGGTGGCGGAGAAGGTCCGGGGCTGCGGGATCGGACTGGCTCTTCCGCCAACGCATTATGGAGTCTACAACGGGTTTCGCATGGCGCTGCGCGATCTTGCCGAGGGAAGAAAGGATGTCTTCGAACTTCTCATCGACCCCGGGACCCATGTAGTCTTCTAGCTGGAGGTCGCGGTCCTGTGAACAGTATACTGTAAATGGTTGTTCCAAGTAAGCAGCAACCCTCGCTCACCAATGGATAACGCAGGTATTTGTCAATATGCGCTTCAGCAGTAGCGGCGAAACGGATGAAGACGGCGTGAAGGGCATAGTCGGAAGGGGTTCGTGGGTCGAGGACGATCTTGTCATCGTATTCGGAAGAGGAGACGTCGTCGTTGGACCCGCCCAAGCCGTTCGGCATTGGCGGCACAGGGGGCGGGGATGACGAAAACGGGTTCGTGAAGCCGCCTCCGTCGCTTCCGTTGTCCGAGACATGGAATATAGAACCCGACTGTGAGTGTTGCGAGCGTGCGTACTGAGTTTCTCGTGCGCGGAAGCTCTTCACACGCCCCTCTGCAGGAGTGGACGGCCGGAAGTGGGGCGGGCTGGCTCCAACACTCATGTTCATGGTCTGCCCGCGCGAGGGAACGGGCGGGGCGTGCGCGAGGGACGAAGTCGAACGGTTGAACGGGTTCTTCAGCGCGGGGTACGCCTGGTGGTCGAGCGGGGGAACGGGTGGGGGCACGTCCGCGTGTTTGGTGCTCTTGAAGGGGTTCCTCAGGGATGCGAAGGAGGGCTTCTTCGTGAAAGGGGAGCTGCCGTTGGTAGCGACGGACGACTGGGTCGAGTGCGTGAACGGCGCCTTGGGGGCCCTACGCGTCGTCAGCTGCACGGACTGGCCCGAATCTTGCGAGGCAATCGAGTCGCCGCGGGAGTGGAAGTACGACCGCTCATTTGAGGGCTGGGGGGTGAGCGTCGTCGGGGACTCGAGACCAGAGCCGGAGCTCCCCCACAGGCTCGTCTGTCCAGTGCGACCAAAGAATGGGGCTGGCTTGAAGGCGTCGTCGTCATCATGGAAATCTGTGTGGGGAATGTCCTATGAGTATAGGCAGTATAGCACAACGAACGGAGTGTGCGACGGAAGCGCGGGGCTCAACCAAGATATTCGGTATGGCCGCTGGCCACGCAGGTACCGCTTCGGCATCCCAGAGCTTCAATACGACGTCCAGCGAATAGTTAGGTCCATGGCATGGATGTCGGGTGGACATCAAAGGATGCGCTTAAGCACAATATCCTGTCCATCCCGTCGAACGTCCAATCCACCCGATCAAGCCTAGAAGCACCAAGGTGCCTTGCTACGTCCATAGCATACCCTCCACATGCCCATCCCACAAAAACCAGCGCGAGCAACTCCATCCGTGTAAGAGAGAAATACGCGAGACGTACCAGGGATAGTAATCTGCATCCCGTCCGAACCCATGGTTGCTACCTCCGTTGGTCCTCCGTGAGCGTTCGCCCCGTGGCGGTCGTCCCCGTGTGGTGGTGTGGGGTATTCTCTGGCCGCGAGATATACCAGACCAGCAGGCGAACCAAGCGAGAGCGCAGAGATGAGAAACGGCCTGTGCAACCGCCGCCGCCGCTTGCCCAAAGCATCCGCGTTGGCGCCCGTCGCCTCTCCCTGTGGCGCGGTGCGTCTGGCCCGGCCCGGAAGAATTTCTCTACAACTTCCGAGCAGTGCATTCGCGAACGGAGCGGGGCGTTTTGCATCCTCCGGCATGACAGGCATCCGTGATTCGTGCAGGATGGGATCAAGCATGAAGAAAGTTGAGAGCGGTGTAGCGATACAATCGTAACGGCTGTTCATACAGAAATCCCCCCGAGGTACATGTGTCTCTAGAACTCTAGACGAAGACGCCTATGCGCTAGTGCCGTTCACCTTCGGCACCTCTCCCCGAGCACGCTTTTGAATCAAAGCCCTCCGGCCGCGGACGCCTTCCCTGAGCCTCTCAAGAACAGGCACGGTCTGCTCCCAAGAAATGCACGCGTCTAGAGAAGAACTGTCAGAGCCTAGCCACCACCGAAGAAGCCCGGAATGAAACACGTACCTGTTACAGACTGGCCGTACTTCAGCCCTGCCGGGCCGGACACGGGAATGTCTTGACGACCCTCAACCAGGTTAGACTCAATCATGACACCCATAATCATCGACGAAGTGTCGCCAGACTCGAGCTGCCGGGCCTGCAGAAACATAGGAGGTGAGCGGCTGGAAGTGCGCCGGAGGAAACGCCGGCCTTACAATGTCCTCGGCGACCTCGATCTGCTTCGCGTGCTGCTTCTGGCTGTTGCCGTGACTGCAGTCAATCTGTAACGCCGCGGCGCACGATGGTCAATACAAAAATACACCACAGACTCCATAACTGCGAACGCCGCACCATGATCTTCTGCGGGAAGTCGGCCTTGGCGAGCTTCTCCCCGCACGAGCGCACAAACTCGGCGCCGAAGTTGGGGCCACTCGTGCCACCTCGGAGGATGACGTGCACGTCCGGGTTCCCCTGCCGTACGACATCAGCGAACAAAGTTCCTCGCCGGCCGGCGCCGTGGGGCGTACCTCAGTCTCGACAATGCTGCTCAGGCCGCCCTTCCCGACGGAGAGGAAGACATGAGGCCGGCTCGCCGCGCGGCACGCGTCGATCGCGATGCCCACCGTGCCGTCCGTCGAGTTCTTGAAGCCAGTGGGCATCGACAGCGCGGACGTGAGCTCGCGGTGCACCTGCGACTCGGTTGTGCGCGCGCCAATCGCGCCCCACGAAACGAGGTCGGCCGTGTACTGGGGAGAGATGGTATCCAGGAACTCGCAGCCCGCAGGCAGGCCCAGCTTCGCGACGTCCAGGAGAAGAGTGCGCGCGAGCCGGAGGCCCTTGTTGATCTGGAAGCTGCCGTTCATCTCCGGGTCGTTGATGAGGCCCTTCCAGCCGACAGTCGTACGAGGCTTCTCGAAGTAGACACGCATGATGATGTGAAGGTCCTCTTTTGCGGTTTCGGCGTAGTCGCGGAGGAGCCGCGCGTATTCTTTTGCAGACTCCACATTGTGGACCGAGCAAGGTCTGTAAAGCAATTGATATTGAGCATATGTGCAGAATTCTAGAGATTATGAATGGTAGCGGGGCGCATTCAAGGTTTGTGGCAGTTCTACCAAGCTAACAAAATCCAAAGTCGGGAAGGTGATTTCGGGATCTGCGCAGCATTCCGTCCAATCACGGTGTATGTAATTGTCCGGCAGTTGCGACCCCGCGCCCAACGAATTACGATGGCTAACAAGGACGGGCGCCCTCATGAAGGGGGAGGAGGGCTCATAGGAAGACTCATTCGAGTCACTCAGAGTCAGGAATTGTTACTCACCCTACTACTACCAACAGGCGGTCATCCCGAGAGTGAAGGATGTTTTCCGTGTGCTTCCGACCCTCCAAAACTGTCTCCGCCGCTGCGAGCGTCCTGGAAGACAGATGTACGAAACGCGTAAAGTCCGTAAGTATGAAACCGGCAGCGGACCCAAGCGAATAGGACCCACAGAGGAAGATCCTCCTGGAGGATAGCAGGCGGAATGAGCGGTCGCGTAGCCTTGACACGGCGGTCATCGAGCTTGGCGAGGGCGTCCTTGACGGTGATGGTCATGTCCGACACTAGTAGAGGTACGAATGAGGGAGTCGAATGCAAGGGGTAGGCAAGGTCGGAATTTCCGAGTTTGAGGGGAGTTGGGGGTTTGTGCAGATGCTGCTTCAGCCGCTGCCGCGTGCAGGAGATTTATAGACATACTTGGGGGCGGTTCCGTGGGACTAGACTGGCGGGAGAATGGGTGTGCAGGTCCCGGATTAGGACCAGGTGGATTCCGGGAAGAGGAAAACTGGAGGGAAGTGCAAAAGCCGTCCAGGCTGTGGGCTCGGAGATCGAGTCAGGCCAAGCGCCCGCACAGACGATTGCCGATCCGAGATCGGGGTGACCATGCCCCTTTTTCCGCTCGGCCGCGCACGATGCACGCGCATCGAGGCAGTCGGCCAACGTTCGTGGCGAGGCATTTGCCATAAGGCAGTGAGGTTCAGGAAATGGACGGCACAGCAGGGAACGGCATGCACTGATGAAGGAGCCTGGGCGCGAGTCGCGCGACGCGTGCCCGACTGCTCCCCACGTGGCCCGCGACAGACGCCCCTGCGCGACGAGGAGCGTGCTGTCATTCGCCTTTGCTCTCCGACTTCGACGCCGTCCGCCATCTTCCTGCTTTCTTGACCAGCTCTTCGTACACCAACTCTTTTTTCAACATGGACTTCTCTGCGATGAGCTCGGCCGAGCAGGCCCATATGACGCGTGTCATCGAGCGCAAGCAGGTGTGTCGCGTCGCCACCGCTACGCCATCCTAGGAGCCACACGCTAACCCTAACGAACGTGGCGTTCAGATGCAAGATTTCATGCGCATGTACTCGAACCTGGTCGAGCGCTGCTTCAACTCGTGCTGCAACGACTTCACGAGCAAGGCGCTCTCATCAAAAGAGGTTCGTGTGCCCCTCTTCCCCACCATCACCATCCCGCTGCCCATTTTTCTTCGTTTCCCGATGCTCACCGCGCCCTTATTGTAGGAGCAATGCGTGCTTAACTGCACGGACAAGTTCCTCAAACACTCCGAGCGAGTGGGAGCGCGGTTCGCAGAGCACAACGCTGGTGAGTAACCCGTCCGTCGCCGTTTGTTAGTTCTGCCCAACTTAGGGTCCCCGTCCCAGAAATGATGAATTCGTCGATGAGCAAGTAGCGTATCCCGCCATGGAGGTTTCATCTTTTTGTAGTATACATTCCTGCCCTAGCGCACATAATCGCACGCCGTAATGCCCGTTCCCCTCTACCCGATGTGTGCATATCTTGGGCGGTGGACTCCAAGAAGACACGGAGATAGGTCTAGCTTGGCACGCACTCTCGAAGATAGGATGGCTTGCGCGCTCTCAAAATGTGTCCGTTCCCTCGTGCCTCTCGGTGCGTGGCCAGGCAAACGCTTCTCTGGCCCAAGTCCATGCATTGTAACAAGGCCCAAGCGGTATTGCGTGTCCTCCGTCGCCACTGACCGGAAGCATAGCGTCATAGTTCACCGTTCCCCGGCCGATCGTGAGGAGAAACGCGGAAACAATGTGTGCAGATTACGGTATTACGTGGTGGTATATAACGTACAAAGGGAGTAATAGAACTGCGACCGAGAACAACCCCGTAACATGCAAAAGCAACGCTCCGCGACGATAATCCTGTGAAGGAACCAACTCAAAGGAACGCGCTCATGCCTGGGCGGTAGGCTCTGCCGCAGCATCAGGTGCGGGAGCTGGTGCTGCATCTTCCGCGGGAGCGGCCTCAGACGCTGCCGGCTCCGCGGCCTTCTTCTCCTCCGCCTCAAGCTTGTCGAGCCATTTCGACACAAACTTGACGTGCGCGCTGTAGTTAACAGTAGTGTCCAAAACATCCCTGCACGCCCATAATCAGCGTTACGCTCCAACTCGGGCTCGGCGGAGAGAAAGGGAATGGAGGGGAACATTCGGCTAAGCCACTCACCTCACGACGCCCTTGGAGTCGATGATAAAGGTCACGCGTGCGGTCTCGGCGAGGCCAAAGAGACCCTTGCCAACGCTGTAAGCCTTGCGCGCCTCGCCGGAAGTGTCGCTCAGCACAGGGTACTAGAATGGAAGAATAGGGTAGCCCAGGTTAGTGTCAGGGCCGAGGGCAGGATGAGGACACTGGAGCTTGCCGTGAGTTTCTGCTTCTCCACGAAGGCCTTCTGCTTGTCGACCGCGTCCGAGCTCACTCCAACAATCTCGACCTTGGTGCGCTTGAAGAGCTCCTTGTCTGTCCACGCACACACGTACCCCGTCAGGCGTCTCCTGTGCTTGAGTTGAGATATGAGACCTGCTCACCTGCGAGGGCATCGCGGAACTGACATGCTTCCTTCGTGCATCCGTACGAACCTTGAGTGAGAGCGGTGTAAGTCTAAGAGGACTCGTCAAGGATAGGAGCATGTACCAGACTTGGGGTAGAAGAAGAGCGCGATTGGGACACCCTTCTCCTCAGGCTTCAACTCATACGTCTCCCCATCCGCGCCAGGGAGCGAAATAACAGGGGCGGCATTGCCAACGAGGGGGTGCGGCATGTCTGTGGGGTGCGTGCGTGCGATTCGTGAAGGGGTCGTAAGCAACACGAGCCTGGGATAGCAGTGGGTTGTCGCCGCCCAAGAAGACTGAAGCTTGGGGAAGTGGAAGCTTGGGGAGAGTGTGCGGGTGGGTCTGATCGCCTTTTATAAGGCTACGGCTAGGGGCGAACCCTGGGCCACTGCCGGAAGCTTCTGTGCGCTCTAGATGCCTCGCTGGGCGCATCGTGTATCCGCCGCGCTGGGTGCGCGCGGCCGCCTCGGGGGCATTTGCGGCTCGGTCCGCGGGCTTGAAAGCGTTGATTTATGCGACACCCGCTGGTGGCCAGGCTCGGGGGCGAGAAGGGAAACGTGAGGGCAGAGGGGGGCTGAGATGGGCGTCGCCTTTGTTCCGAGGAGCAGGTACGGAGAGGATCAGGTGCTCGGGAGAACGTCGTGGTCGGGACCCAGAACACGGACGTCATTGCGGCTCGGAGTAGCGCCGTCTCGCGGCGGGCGGAGGTCCACGCGATCGACAACTTTGGAAAATGCCGGCCTGCAAGGAGAGATCTGATCTCGAGTGCTACAAGAGCGGGTGAAGGAGAAATAGACTTGATGGTTCGTCATCGGCCCAGGCGAGGGCCGCACACATCAGGCATGTTGCAATTGGAATACTGCCCGCCTTCGCGCCAGACTGTCTGTTAGCGCTGCCTTTCCTCCTTGACACTCATCTCTCGCCCTTCCTAGCCCAACGATGGCGGACACATATAGGGTCCCCGGCGGATGCGAGTCTCCTGCGTTCACGGGGTCATATCACGTCCGCCAACACGCCGGAGTTCCCACCCGCGACGCAGCCCTCCCTGCGCCGGACACCTGACTCTCTTCCATGGGGCACCCGGCAACTGGTGTACCGGGCGCGGGGTGTGCCGCCCACTCTCCCCCAATTGCGCCTGGAGACGCGGTCCCGTCGGACTCTCTTCCACCCCCACCACTTCTTCAGACACACTCTCGGACAGCACGATGCACTACAAGTCTCGCTACCCGCCTCTGCCGCCTACCCCGGCCGTGAACATCCACGACTACGTCTTTAACGCCGCGCCCCAACAGGACCCGGCGGACAAGGTCCAATTCATCGAGCCTCTTGCTGGGCGCCGATGGTACAAGAATGAGGTCCGCGAGCGGATATTTGACTGCGCGACCGCGCTTGTCGCACCCGAGGCAGAGGGTGGACTCGGCTTCGCGCCGGAGGGCGAGATGGTTGCGGTCATGAGCACCAACTGCGTGGTGAGTGGCCATCGCATTTTGCATGCATGAAAGAAGGTTCTCGGACACAATCAAGGGTCATGGATGCAGTTATACACAAGGGAGATGTGGTATGAGCCCGGCTGCACTCCATGCATCGTGAACTGCGATGTCCGGTTTATCGGAGTGGTGTCGAAGATGTCTTCTGCCTTATAGATATCGAGAATGTCTTGTCGAAATAGCAGAGCACGAGGTGTCAATTTGTGCACCAAACATATCACCGTGCTTTGTGCAAGGCTCAAAGAATCCTTGTGCCGGCATTGGAGCTAGTCAGCGTTAATTTGAGCTCCAAATACCTAGAATCAGGTCCTTCCTAGCTCCAATCCCTAGAAGCAGACTTCGACTTTACCTTGGAACCCTGATACTAGTGCTCTGATCCACTAACCGCCCATCTGTCCAGGAATACATCGTCCTTATCCACGCGCTCTTCAAGGATGCTATTCCCGTCGCGCTCATCCCCTCAGGCGCGACCGCCTTCGAGCTCGAACACCTATTCCGAACCTCCGCAGCGACGCGCTTGTTTGTACATGCCGCGCTGCTTCCTCAAGCGCTTCAGGTCGCGGCGAAGAATGGCATCCCGGAAGACAAGATTTATATTCTCGAGGGTCACGCGCAGGGGCGTCGAACTCTCGCTTCGGCGATCAATGAGGTCCGGAAGCGCAGCATCCCCCGGGTGCCTACTAAGGCGGTTAAACAAGATACACTCGCCTACCTCGTCTTTTCGAGCGGGACCAGTGGCTTGCCTAAAGGTGCGACTTGTTCGTCGACCTCTTATAGTACCTTTGGTTTAACCCGTGCCGGTCATGTAGCGGTCATGCTCTCACACGGGAATGTGGTCACCTGCTTAATTCAGGTTACGGCCGCAATGATGTTCGAAGGGCCTAATCCACTATTTGAGGTTCGTCTACATTGGCCGCAAAGCATATGGGGAATTCCTCTCCCAACAAGTACATCAGTCTGATAAACTGTTTCTTCGAATCATTAGAATGCTCAATTGGTAGCGCTCGGCTTCTTGCCCATCTACCACAGTTATGGATTGCACTTCGTAGCGATCCGGCCCATCTTTATTGCCATGACGTCGGTGGTCATCCCTCGATGGAACGCAGACCTCGTCTTAGACCTCATTCCGAAGTGAGTTTCCTGTGCTATTCGCCCCTGTCCCCCGCTGACCCGCCAGCGTCCCAGATTGGGCATCTCTATCATGCCACTGACGCCGCCGGCGATATTGCAACTCTTAAACCACAAACGTATCCGCGAAGTTGACCTTAGCTCGCTCCTCAGCATTGGGAGTGGCGCCGCACACCTTCCCCCAAAGGTCTCGAAGGCGTTCACTGCATTGCTAAAGAATGTGGACAGCGTGCTTGAAGGTACGTGATGTTAAACACGTCCCCTACCTTGATACCGACGCCTTCGTCCAGGCTTCGGCATGTCAGAATGCGTGCGTGCATGTCTGCATCTACTCAACCACTCGATGCTGACCCGTCACGCCACCCCCAGACAATCTCTGCGACGCGCGGCGCCCCGAAACAGTTCGGCGGGCCCAAGCTTGGGAGTGCCGGCGTCCTCCTTCCAGGAGTCGAGGCGCGCATCGTCCGCGACGACGGCTCGCTCGCGGGCCCCAATGAGCCTGGGGAGCTGTGGGTGAGGGGCGGTAACGTCGCGCTCGGCTACTGGGGTAATGAGAAGGCGACGCGGGAGACGTTCGCGGACGGCTGGCTGCGCACCGGGGACCGCTTCCGCGTCGACGAGGACGAGCATTTCTTGTGAGTCCACCCCCTTCCTAGCCTCATTCGTCCCGTT
The DNA here is from genome assembly GCA_900155495.1 of Porogramme epimiltina. Taxonomy (NCBI): domain Eukaryota; kingdom Fungi; phylum Basidiomycota; class Agaricomycetes; order Polyporales; family Polyporaceae; genus Porogramme; species Porogramme epimiltina. The sequence goes on from FTLJ01000436.1 coordinate 58,794, forward strand.
CCATCCTCGTGCCTCCCCGCCGCCGTCGCTCTTTGCTGATGACGTGCCGGGTCTTGGCAGCTTCGAAGAGCGCGCGAAGGACGTGCTGAAGGTGTCTGGGCAGCAAGTGTCGCCGACGGAGATCGAGAATGTGTTGCTCGCGTACCCGGACAAGCTCGTCTCAGACGTGACCGTCGCGGGCGTGTCCGGCGGGCGGACGTCGGACGAGAAGGTGCCGCGGGCATGGGTCGTGCTGAGCGAGGAGGGCCGGCGGCGTGGTGAGGCGGTGGTCGCGGAGGCGTTAAATGGGTGGATCCAGAAGAACTTGAGCAAGTTCAAGTGGTTACGGGGTGGTATTGAGGTCGTCGATGAGGTGCGTGGTCCCTGGTGTTTCGTGGTGGAAACGCTGACCGTGGTGGCATACACTGGAATTGTAGATCCCGAAGAACCCTACTGGCAAGGTTCTGCGCCGTGTACTGCAGGAGCGTTATGAGAACTCGATCAAGCCTAAGCTATGAGAGAGCGTCTGGGGGTAGTATAGGGGATATATGGGTAGTATTATCCGTGATTAAGCCATGCTCTGGTCTCTACGCAACCCCAAAGGGATTGTGATTACCTTCCCCTAGTAGGTGAGCTACATACGTTGAACATTCTGCGACAGACGCCGTTCGGAAGCTACGATTACCACCTCCCCCACCTGTACTCCAACACTCTTGCACAAGACAAAGTGTAAGACAAGACTCACACTCTGGATCACCATGTACCCAGAGCGCTCTTATGTCTCAACGAGCATTTCTCCCAGTTTTGTACATCGGAGGCCAGCGTTTTTATGTATATACTGTGCGGCGTGCAGGTCAAGGAGTTCTAGGGAAAGTCACCTGACCGACGTCTTGAGCGCTACTGTCGCCGCGTTTCCCACGGCGTATCTTGCTACTCCCGAAAATAACCCCGGGCCATTCAGTTCAAGTTGAGGCTGGCTAGCGACTATCCACCTTAGAGGCTAACTGGCCGAGCCAGATACAAACGCATAAGGTAAGTGGTCAATAGTATGCTGTAATTATGTGCTCACCTCATCCACTATACTGGCCCCAAACATTTTCGCTCCGTCAAAAATCCGCAGTTGCCACACCCAGACCGCTGGGGATAGGGGTATCGTAGAGTCAACAGCGCGCTTCTATCCTCAAAGACATGAATGAGTTCATCTGTTGCCCTACGGATGTCTGGCTGGAAACCTACGCAGCTTCCACACTGGAGTGGCCTCAAGCCTTTGTCGGTTCTATCCTCACCTCTCTGCGCCGGTGCTCGCCGAAATCCGACAGGCAGCTTAACGCGAACGGTTGGATACTCATCAATACGGCAACCAGAGCTGAACGTACGGAGAACGAGATTTTTGCCTCGTTGCAGACTATCGCCTCAAGAATAGCTTGCCTAGCGATTGATCTGGACGACAACCTCAGAGCGGGTCAATGGTCTGTCAGCACCGCGTATCCGGATAAGCGGACGGATTCCGAGGCTGCCGAGTACTCCTGGATACCTGACTGTCGTTCAATTCAGCGTACCTTCGGACCGCAATACAGCTGGCAAGACCTCCTGCGCGATCCCAGAGCTGCGGAAATACCTCTATCCGAGTCGCAGCCGAGTCGCTCGAGTCGTGTTTCGGGCACACGAACGCCCGACGACGACTCAGGACGCCACGATGCATTGTACAATACATCGGATACGGCGGCGATAGGAGAGTTCAAGCTTGACAACAGCGCCTCAGCCAAACGAGATGTACGTGTCATGCTGCTAGTGTTCTTTATTCCACACGTCGTATGCCGTTGTTCAGACGCTCTATCTCAGAATGAAAGCAAAATACTCAGTGCTGCTACCAAAATACTCAGAAATGATCCTTGCCGTCGCCATGTCCCTGCATTTACCATCGAAAACGAGGACCTTCGCTTCTGGATGTTCTCGAGATCTCACATTGCAGTCTCTTCCGGGGTGGATTTCCACAAGGTACGTTATGTTTGTCACATCATTTCCACTCTACCCTTAGGATTATGTGTAGCGACCGGAATACCTAGTCAGGTTCTTTCTCTACGCTATCTTCGGCTCCCCTGACAAGTTGGGCCTCGATCCCACCGTTGGTCGTGTACGAGCGGTATCTGCCAGCGGCACGATCAGGTACGACTACCGGTATCTTGTCAAAAATGTGAACAATGGCAAGGTCGAAGTCTTCCAAACCATCGGTGACCCCATATTTGAGCAAAGCACGCGCCGAGTCGTGTCTCGCGCTACTCGTGTCTGGGAAGTTCGACAAGTAATACTTGATGACGAGGGCCAGGAGAAGGTTGATAACGAAGGGGACCCCGTCCTGAGCACGGAAACCTGCGTTCTCAAGGACGTGTGGTTGCACGATGATGCCCGGCTAGAAATGGAGATTCAAAGCGATATATTCAATCGGCTCGGCCCTCAGGCGAAGGACGCACGCCAATACTTTCTCACTATCCTGCATGACGGAGTCGTTCAGGGCGGCGCGAACATGGATGTCGACGACATCACGCCAATGTGCAAGCCCAACGATAGGTGTGCCCCCACGTGGACCTCTACTACACATGGACTGGCCGCCCATTCCGTCAAACGGATGTATCCTCGTTACGGGCAAGCGGAAATCCCCAAGGCGGAGCCTCAAAGCCTCAACGATAACCCCGTCTTCCGAAATCACAGTGCCCGCAAACACGTTCGGACGGTGTTTAAGGAGCGCTGCCAGACCATCTTTGAACTCACCGACTTCAAGAGTCTCTTCCAGTGTCTTATCGGCTGTGTCAGAGGTACGTTGATATCGTACACATAGCTCATTCTGCATTCTCGTTCTCATGACCCAACTAGCCCTACGTTATTTGCAGACTATCGGCTATGTACACCGAGACGTAAGCGCGGGCAACTGCCTCTTCTATCGGGGAGCCGGCAAGCTTGCAGACCTCGAGTATTCCAAGTTTTACAAGGACATTTCGGTATCCGAACCCAGGACTGTCAGTATTCCCTACGGCGTGTTGATTGTTTACAGTCCTAGGCGCTAATATTGGTACAGGGCACACCCGACTACATGGCCGTTGAACATCAGTACAGGTCATGGCTTTTTATGCGATCCGTTCCGATGCTGGACTTCGACAGCACGCAAATAAAACCACTGGTAGAATTCATGTTCCACCCCCTGCATGACGTCGAATCCCTCTGGTGGATACTTTGGTGGTACGTCAGCCACCATGTCCTCGTGGACGTCGTCAAGGAGATGTCGTCGGAAGACTGGATGGAGCACAGATGTAATATCAAGACTTGCCAAGGACGGTATTTCTCCTCCGGGATCGATGGAAGCCCCTCAAGGCTTTCCCTCATCACCACGTCTCGCATCACGAACGAAGTCGGTGTTCTTTCCCCGCTTTACATTGGCCGGCGTCACTTTCTCAGCCCGTTAGCTTTCGTCACGTTACTCGGGCACGAATATCAAGCCGTTCATGATCATCCGCCGTGCCAAGGAGAGGATGGATTATGGAGACTCCTACGCGCAGCTTTCACCGATAATCTCCACGTTGCGTTCGAGAAGTGTCTGCAGAAGGCCCTATGCTCAACCGAAGAGGTTGGTGAGACGTGCTCCATCTCAGATGCCGATGTCAAGACAAAGGTCAGGATTCGATTAGAAATAAATAGGCACACCAAGCTCAATGCAATTTATAGAATACATGGGTGGCTCAAACTACCATCGGATCGAAGCGGGGACGGAGCACCAGTGATACGGAGACGGATCGTGACGTCAACTTGAAGGTCATGCCACCCCCACAGTGGACTGGGAAAAGCTAGCGATCATCATGCCTTACTCTAAACGACGAGGTTCAAACTCAGAGTAAGGGTACTTGTGGAAATTTCTTAAGTACGAGGTCCGGGGTCAGTAGGAAGGAAGGGACAACGAGACCGTCGAGGAAGAAGAGCGGGTTGGATTATACTACTATGTACTCTCTTGTTTATGGCTCCGCACTCGGTGGTATTTGGTCATCCTCCCCGGTATAATTATTCTTTAACTTAACGTTCTCCGTGCACGTATATGCTCAATCTGGTGCGGAGAACGACGTAGAGGACAATACTTATATGGAGATCGGGTATGTTGAAATTCCCTGATATAGGTCAGTACATGTGACGTAACCGCTAGCGCTAGGTAGGCGGAAGCTGGTTGCAGTGATGATTCTGCCACTTACCGCCTCTAGCCCTACCGCCTTGCCTTCCATCCCGTAACCCGTCTGTTCAGCACACACTCTACTACTGCCTTTTGCCATGGACCGCATTGACTCGAAGCACCATTCGAGACATAAACAGCGACACGAAAAGGACGACCGAGAACGCAGTAAGCGTAAGCACAAATCGCAGAACGAAGGCAGTCGGAAACGGTCGCGCAAAGAGGACAAACATCACCCACACATCGTAGAAGATGACCCTGACGAGGACTTATGGGTCGAGAAGAACATTGATATGGATGGCGGAACCGTACGGAGTACCTCTTCTCTGCTCCTGCAATGTTCTCATTTGGGGCATGTAGCTTAACGCGGTGGATATACCCTCGTCTGAGGACCTCAAACTAAAGACACACGCCCAAGCTTCTCCAGGAGACCCACCTCTTCCTAACCCTATTCGCACTCAAACTGCGCTCAAACGGGACGAGTGGATGCTCATGGATTCATCAAGTTCTTCCGTCCCCGCTCCTTCTTCTAGAACTACTCCCGCGGGGAATGACGTTGACATGATGGATGGGTACGGCGACGCTCCAGCGAATGTGCGTACAACAGGTGGAGGTGTGGACTTCTTCTCGAGCTTAGGCACGGAGAGGAAGAAGAAACCCAAACCCGACCAGCCGAATCCTGACAAGGTAGGCCTCAAGTATTCCTCCCCATACATTCAGTCAGCTTATGGACACTGCGCGAATCAAGCCTTTCATCAGTCACAGGGAGCTCAACACTGCGCTTAAGGAGGGCAAGAGTGTTGACGAGCTTCCGGACGCGCCGCGCAAGGCCGTTGTTGCAGGTGGACCTGGGTCGCAGTGGCGTATGATGAAACTCAGGCGGGTATACGAGACGGCAGAGGAGGAAGGCAAGTCCGTCGACGAAGTTGCACTCGAGCGGTTTGGCTCGCTTGAAGCGTTTGAAGAGGCCAAAGAAGAGCGGCGTGTCCTCGATGAGCGCGAGGGCCGCCGTGCGACGCGTTCAGACGACCGTGGTCGCGACCGTGGAAAGGGGAAGGGGCGCGAGGGCGAAGACAGAGGAGGGCGAGGAGGAGGAAGTGCTGGCGGAGAGCGACGGATGATGTTCACGGATCTGTCGACGCCAAGCGGCGCGACGAGTCGTAGCTCCTCGTTTCGCCGGCCTGACCTCGACAGGAGCGGACCCCCTACGCCCGGCTTGTCTGATGGCGATGGTCGAACACGTCGCCAGGAGCCGTCTCGTCTAGGACAAGCCACGAGAACCCCCCTCACACAATCGCATACGCCCATACCGTCCGCAATGACACCATCACTTAGGGGTGCGGGCCCCGCGAAGAGGGCATTGTCACCGTCGTCGCTCAACAAGCTACAGGCCAAGGTACTCCGGGCCAAGCTCACAAGCGCGGCCAATGCGGAGGAGCTAGAGAAGGAATACGAGCAGGAACTGCGGCGCGCGAATGGCGAAGGTCTGGAAGAGGGTGATGTGAGGACGCGAGTAGAGGTCATGCCGACTCTCGACATCCATGGACGGATGTACGACGTAGGGCAAGGGAGAAAGGATGCTCCCGTCAACCTGCCAGGCAATCGCAGACCCAAGCCTAAGGTGAGATGTCAGCTCTACTGTGAAGGATACGCCTCACGCCCCTCCAGCCTGTGGAGCAGCGGGACCCCAAGATGGGCGAGATGGTCCGCGTCGATCCGGATGACGACAATATTACTCTCGGAGATATGCTCAGGCAGGAAAAGTTCGGTGCTGGAATGGCGGACCAGAAGAACCTGGACGCAGAGTTCGCGCGAGCTGTTATGACGGACGGAGGGTTCCAGGTATGTGACTCCAGTTCATGTTACGCATCGGGGCCCTAAAGAGACTCTTTCAGAACAACCTTGACTATATCGATGATAACGCGGACAAGTTGGCAAGGAAGAAGATGCGGGCCGACCATATGAAGCGTCAGTTCGCGATCAACGGTAAGCTAATCTGTTTGTCCCAGTCGAGCCATCTAATAGTAGGTCAGATTATAAGAAGACCATGAAGGTTCTCGCGACATGCCCTTTCTGCTATGGGGAGGATGATTCATTACCCAAAGCTCCTATCATCGCAATGGGCACCCGCGTTTACCTCTCGTGTACTCTTAACGAAGAGTTAGTCGAAGACCACTGCCTCATCGTACCCATTGCGCATCATTTGTCGACTCTGGAAGGAGATGATGACATGTGGGATGAAGTCAGAGTAAGTTGTATGTTTTTCAGATTCAGATCATCGCGCTCACATGCCACGGGAAGAACTTCATGAAGTGCCTTATGCGCATGTACGCTGAAGACGACAAAGGCGTTGTCTTCTACGAGACCGTCCTTTCGATCAAAGCACAAAAACACACGTGCATCGAATGTGTCCCCTTACCATGGGAGCAATTCGAGCAGATACCTGGATACTTCAAGGCATGCCCTATCCGAATATAGCTTTTCGTGATAGCTAACTTCGCTTACAGGAATCTATCTTAATGTCTGAGACCGAGTGGTCGCAGCACAAGAAACTGATCGACTTCTCCGCTCGTCCGGGAGGATTTCGCCGTGCCATGGTGCCTAATCTACCCTATTTCATGGTCCAGTTCGACTACAAGGGGGAAAAGGGTTATGGCCACGTCATCGAAGGGACGAGTGAGGCTTCGGGCAACGGAGAAGAGGATATCGATGAAGGTGAAAAGGGCGGTGGAGAGTTCCCTCGGTAGGCGTATTTTGACCCGGTACACTCAGTCTTCGCTGACGGTGTTGGTTCTAGATGGTTCGCTGCAGAGATCATTGGCAATGTTCTCGACGTTGAGCCGCGCCGTTGGCGGAGACCTCGCCGGATCGAGTTTCACCAGAATAAGGAAAGGGTCAAGAGGTTCAAGCACAAGTACGACAAATTTGATTGGACAGGCATGATCGGACGGTCATAGACCTTTCTCCCTCTCAGCATCCCCCTCCCTGGACTGGTCGCTTGTATTAGTGTGTTGTGTCATTATCCTGCGTTGCGTTCATAGAGGAGATGTTCACATCCGTCTCCCCTTCTGACATCGCAATAATGTCGTCTCACCGGAAATCACACTCTGCCCTTTGGCATTGCGCACGAAGGCTGTCTGAAGCTGCACATCCTGTTCGGAGACACGCCGCTCCCGGAGCACCTACTCCCCATTGCGTTAGGCGCCTTCGACAGAACACTTCAACATCGTGCTAGGATGCACTGCTTTCACCTCAGGAGGCACTTCCGGCGGACCGCGGCCCAGATAAGCCCAGTTCTACCCGCAGCACTGGAGTCGGGAAATAAGCTTGAATTCCGTGCCTTAAGCGCCTACTTGACCGTGCGTATGAAGCCCTTGATTCGAAAACAAGCTCATTCATCCCCCACTGTGCACATTACCAGCGGGACTATCCCTGCAGGCATAAGTACCAGATTCCGGGTAGAATTCCGAGGGATCGGACCGATTTCGAACCCCTCTACGGTGGGCCTGAAGGTGGCTGCGGGATCCGTATATCCTGATCGAATATCCTGGCCCGGTTCGAGATCTTTCCAGATTTGGAACCAAGTCGCTGGCGGAAGCGCTCCTCTCAGGCTTAATACTCTTGCCACCTGCTTAGCCACCCATCGTCAATGTCTCAAGTTTCGTCGCGGCATCGCGCATCACGGTCATGACGCCAGGGCTCCAAGAGGCCCCAAGCCTTGTAACGAAATGGTCGCTTCCACCGCCACTGTCATCCAGGGGACATCCACCTGAACTGGCCCGGCGGCCGCGCCCGGGCCCCTCCGATTCCTGAAGCCGAGGCGAGTCTGGGGTACATAACGTCGACGTCTCGCAAGTGTCCGTTCGTCCGCCCTCTGGGTCGGTGCCTCTTCACACTCACCTTCTGCCCACGATCTCCCCGCCCCCCTCGCAAGGACAATGAGCGCTGTGGCGACCCCTCCGTTCAGCGTCACGAAAAAGTCAGGATGCCCATCACTTTCTTCGTATCGCTTCACTTACGTTCTCCTGCACGTAGCTTCGGGCCGTTCTTTTTCGCGGTCGTACTCGATGTTGCGCTATACGGTGCCGTATTCATGCTTGCCTTCTTCTATATGAACAGCTGTAAGGGGTGCGTCTTCGTCACAATCATCTTTGTGGTCCTGCGCCGTGAACGCTAACACGCGCGTGTCCAGCGACAAACTGTGGATCAAAGTTTTGGTGAGTATTCACGGCGTTTCTTCTTGACCTCGTTGCCATTACAATGCTAGATGCTTGTTAGTTCAGGTAGTAGCAGTCATGGCTCTTGAGACCTTGCACACGGCCTTCAATATAACATCCGCGTACAAGCCGCTTGTTGTGAACTTCGGTTGGTCTTGCCATATCCCCGCTGTCCGGATGTCGAATGTTGAACGGCTTGACCTCCAGGAAACTATGAGAACCTACTTTTCTCTCCTTGGGGTGAGTGCTGGTGTGAGTAATGATGTCGAGAACTATCCGCTGATGCGATTCTCTCAGAGGCAACCACGGGCACGTCGCTGTCCCCTTAACATTAATGGCGTGCACTCACGTTTCTCGCCCCATCACTAGGCCCGCTCACTACGGTATGCCCCCAACTACGTAGTCATGTCATCAGGCTTTCCTCTGATAGTATAACAAGGCCATCTTAGCCGCGCTCGTGCAGTCCTTCTATGCATGGCGAATCAAGGTACTCACAAGCAACTACTGGATCGTAGGGACTATAATTGTGGCTTCGTTTGTGCAACTTGGTACGTCCCCTTGCGTATCATGACGGCCTGTACGACACGATGAATTCACCTCCAAATTTGGCTCCAGGTGGCGGCACCGCCGTGACAGTCTCGGTCACTACCGACAGGTACATCCCTGATTTCCAGAATTACCGAGCGGTGTCCATCATCTGGTGCACTGGCGCCGTCGTTGCCGACCTTCTCATCACTGGCACACTCGTTACCCATCTCGTGCGTAGGCGCCATGTCAACTTCGTGCCGGAGGGGATCGCTGACACTCGTATATTGTGCAGAGGAAGAAAAGGACGGGGATTGAGGTAACAGATACCATTATCAACAAGATCACGCTGAGTGGGTGTCGATGTTCTACTGGTCATACTTTTAGCTGACAAATGAAGCTCATAGTGACTTTGGAGACCAACTTCTTAACGATGATTTGGGTCATAACCGATCTCATCGTTTTTGTTGCCATAGTACGTCTTCCTGAGGTTATCTTCTCATTCCATCATGTCCTTTGCTTACTGGAGAACGTCAATACACTTTCAGCCACCTCCGTCAAGCATACACTTTGTATTCAACCTCTCAGTGCCCAAAATGTACTCCACCTCGCTCTTAGTCTCTCTTAACGCCCGTCGCTCCTGGACAAGTACATCAGGTCTTCGCTCAGCATCACGCTCGCAGTCGGACACGCGCGGTGTGGCCGGTGTACAATGGCGGCGCGGAGGTCCAACTGATAGCTCTAGCAAGCATGTAAGTGTGCCATTCTCTCCGCTCTGTGTAGACATTTTGTTCACAAGTTCTTCCCGCGGGTACCGTGCTCCCATTTCACAGACCCAACAGATTTACATTGACGTCGAGTCCCACGAGATGGTCCATGTTGACGAGCTCAAAGCGTCACCCTAGTTGCGTCCCCCCCATTCTCACCTGGCAGGTAACTTGCTTTGAGATTCTTTCGCTTCGACATCTTCGTGTATGCCTTGTTGTACGCATGGAATCATTGGCATATGACGGATGTATTTCCTACCAGCAAACCATGTTAGGAACCCATATTGTACTATGTCTCACCAGTACCCCACTAGTATTCGTAGTATAGCGTATATCATACCCTATTGGAAACATGAACAGCGCGTGGTAAATATAGAAATGCGATGGTACGGACACGGAACAATATGTAATCGGAACGTCTGGAGGCCGAACAGTACTCCCAGCATCCTATCTTACCTCCCCGTCTCACCTGTAGCGCGTGGAGTCGTGCGCAGCATCATGCGGCGAATGAGATTTCCCTGCCAAAACCCTACTTGAATATCCACATTACGATGCCGGTCTGGGAGGGATTAATTTGAGGACATCGACCACGCCCTCGCCGCTTGACGGCAATAGGGCCGCTACCACCACCGACTTCAAAGCCATCCAGACCTTCCGCACTGAAGCTATCAAGAGGGAATAGTTAACTAGTAGTACACAGTACCGATATAACGCCTATGCTACACTGTAGTTGCGCTACCATTGATGACACGATCAATCCACCCCCGCACCGCCGTAGCCCAGCCGTCGATATCGCCTTGTTCGTACCACCGAGATGAGGCAAAGAGGTGCAGCTTCAGTCTACCACCGAGCTGCATGCACTCGCAGATAAGCAAAGGGTAGCTTGACGTCCGCACTGACAAAGAGATGTCGGTTACGAGAGCATCGACCTCCGAACCGTCGGGCGACCCGCGCACCAGGGGGTTCCAGCGCCCCAGAACGCCATAACCTGACGCTGAGGTGCCGTCGGCCGCCCCCATGCGATCGTAGTCACCAGGGGAGCTCGTGACGACGGCAGAAACGCAGTACTGAGCTGAGTTGAACGAATGTGGAAGTCCTTTGTCCGTCGCGGCCTCCTGTGCGATGAACGCTTCGGGCGTCGGCTGTAAATGGAGGAGGGTCAGCGGTCAACACAAAGTACCATAGGGTGAAATCTCACCCTTGCATCCTCCCACAGCTTGGCGGAGTCCCGGATAACGCCATTCCAAAGCGTACCCTCGGATGCATTGATTGTGACATGTAACCCTGAGATATCCTCTGAGACGACTACCGCCTTCCGGAGGTTCTCCATTGAGTGCATATGTGCTGCCGGATGGAGTGCGAACGGTGGAGTGGAGAGGTCTCCTGACAACGAGCTGTATGCTGGTGGGAGCGATGGTCGCTGTATTGCCGGCACAGTGCGAAGGCGTGAGGTTGTCTCGTAATCCGATGTAAAACCCGAGGCTTACCATATCGATAAACTTCAGAGGTATGAGCATGAATGTGGCTTCGTCGTACGCGTCCTTCATCGCGCGCCAAGCTTCGGGTGCACTATTGCCTGACTTGGATTGGCTCGCCGTATTGCGCATAGTGACTTCTAGCTCTGCCAGGAGGAGGATTGCATCGACTACTGTAGTCACGGTCTTATCGTGCTGCTTGCACGCTTTCCTAAATGTGATTGTCTCTTCTGGAGAGAGGACCACGTCCACGAAGACGTTGGGACTTGAATAATCTCGCCGCCGTCGCGGGAATGTGTCACCGGGAAAGTATTCAGAGGGAGCCGTTTGACCTGGTATTGGAGCACTGGGGCGGAAGAACATTACGGGGGGCTAGGGAGAATCCACACATGAGAAACTATTCCGGAAGGAGGATATCGAAGAGCCACTCACGGTAGCAGACGCCTCCGGTGCACCAACACGAGCATCTTCCTTGCTCCTGGAGACCACAGGCTGACCCGTAACACCCCCAGCCGTCTCGTCTTTACTTAGGCTTCTAGGCTCGGGACCCTGCATCGCAATAACAGCAGCTGGAGGGAGTCGTTTCACTTCAGAACCCCAAGTTAGAGAACCTAGTGATCCGCCAATCACATCGTTTGCAGCGGGCCGTAGCGCCTCCACAAGGAATGCAACTAGATTGTCGAGCAATAGGAAGGAGTACCTAGCATCGATGCCGAAATGCATCCCGTGAAGGCTTGGAACCACAAAAAGCATGGCAAGTCAGCTATGCCTATATACAGCAGCCAGGCAGAAACGAACATACCACAGATTCCACTCATTAGGGCTCTTTCCCCTGCAGACGTGGAGCTCTACTGCGTACCGGCCGTCGCCGGAGTTCCAATAGTCCCCAGTGAGCTGATTCTCGAACTCGGCTAGGGAGGAATTACCCCTTGTTGTGTGTATTACCAGCGTTTCTTCTGCCCACTGAATGACGTCGTCCAAAAGTCGTGGGATCTCGTAAACGATATAATGACCATCTGTCACCCGTTCCCCTTCCTGCTCGGGCTCCGTGCATGGCGGTGCATTGGTACTTGGGATCCCGAACGCCCTCACGGCGATGCTTGGGGCCAGGAACCGAGTTCTGATCCATGCGCCTGGAAGGGCGGCGATAAGCACGTCTTCGCTTGTAGTATGAGCCCCGGAGGCGAACTGGAGTGCTGAAGGAGGACAGAGCTCTACGGACACGCCTCCAGAGTAGACGCTAAAGCCTGTGCCATTCCCGCTGGTTAAACAGAATGTAGAATGAGCGCGGGTGACACGCCGGCGTATGCAGGGGGGCTAGGGAGCGTGTGAAAGTTGAGCTCACCTCATGAACCCGACAAGGGCTTCGAAACCATGCAGTCTGCGGGCGTACACATGTCGCTCTTGCCCTCCGTGATCCACTGTGAAAGGGGCGTAGGAGGTGCCGAGCTGGGGCAGGACGTGTGAAGGAAGAGGGTATGATGGAGTGCGATACTCAGGCTGGATCATGGCGAACCAATTGAGGAATCCGGTCAGACAGTGAGTGTGATCCTTGTAAGTACGGCATATATAAACGATTCCGTATACGGACGCTACGTACCTGAAGGAAGAGCCGTGATTTTCGCGGGAAACTGTCATGGAGAACTGCGGAAGTGGATCCTCCATCAGGGATGGTCTAACACATTGGCGGCAAATTCGAAGTTGGATTTGATGTAGTCCCAGCGGCCGCGGTGCCAGTTGTGGAGATGTATGCGTTCATGACATAGACATGCCCTATGAGTGTGCGTGACGTGGAGGACGAACCGACCGCCACCCACGGCGACTGTGGGAAGAACCTTCATCGATGGAGTGCCTGAAAGCTTCGCTCGCCGCGTCTGTACAGCAATCAGGATATTCATGATTCGAGCTCAGTATAACGGTCATTTCGTGGGTATACTCTGTCACAACGCACCAAAAATCAGCAACACATTACTAGCCAGCCAGAAACCGCTCACCTCGTGGTCCTCATCGCGGCCCAGACGATCAAGCGGGGCCTGCCAGCTCATAGACACGCAGAGACTGGGAGCGCTTAGGAGAGGGACGTAATAGATAGCATTGACAGCAACAACATCGCGGCTCAGCAAAGTCCACAGCGCAAAACATGACGGACGGGGAGGGGTGGGGCGGATAGAGGGGGATCTAAGACGTGATTTGATTCCGGGTTGATAAGAGAAACATACAATGAGGCGACCATGCTTGTGTTGCGTGCATCCGAGAGAGTGCGATGAGTACGTGAAACTATGATGGTACAGTATGATGATGATGTAAAAGAACGAGAAGGTGACGACGAGTGGGAAAGCAAACGGTGCTTTAAAGTGGGACGAAAACAGTCCGAGCGAACAGAAATTATGGGCAAAGAAACAAAAGTCACAATGGACATGCAAGTTTTGAATGGGGACCCGAGAGTGTACAAGAGGGGGGATATGAGGTGAGCGATGATGCAGGCACGGGCGAAGCGTGTGGTGAAGTACAGTGCATGGCAGTGGGAGAGCAGCGAAGCGAGGACATAGCATAGCGAGATAATCAAACAAAGCTCGACATGGGATAGACATACACTTCGACTGACGTCGGCATCCACCACGCTCGGGCATGCGGATGGCTCCAGAGCCCCATCGAGGTGGGTCCACAGATGGTGGTAGTGGAGGTATCAAATGCGGGAGCTATCCTTGGGCAGAAGCAATGCGGCGCTTGTTCCGGAGGAGGGTGGAGAGAAGGGCGGGTTGTCACAGACGCAAGATCGACGAGGTTTAATATGGGGCTTCTTGTTGTTGGGCTTGTTGCGCAGCGGCAGCCACCCCCAGGTTAACCTTCTTCAGCTCCTGCACGAGCCTCTGTGGTGGAAGTTAGTTATGCCGTTGGGGCATATCAATTTACAGGCGAGACGCACCTCGCCTTCCTTGAACAAGTTCTCATCCGTCCAATCGACGTCTTTCTGCTCTCCCATGCGCAGACCATAGATCAACAGTTGCATCATATAGTGCGGGTTAATGATCGTCTCATCTGCTGCCAACTCTGGGCCGGCGTTTGGGGCCGGGATTGGTGGGGGAGGGGAAGGTGCTACCGGTGTCGCTGGGGTCTCTGCTGCATGATGGACGAACATCGTTGAGCTCGGGTCTCAGAAGAGTAGGGCGGAAGACTTACCCTCAAGCCAATTCTGACCTAAGAGCTGTGGTATTGTAGCCCGTTCTTTCGGATTCCGTACCAAACAGCTCTTCATCGTGTTGATGATGCTCTGCGGGACGCGAACCTTGAGATGGTCGAGAGACTGAGACTGCTGAGGCGAAGCACCCGTGGCGACATCCTTCGACTTCCGCGCGACCGGGACAGCGTACTCCGGGAAGTCGATGATGTAGGAGTCGTCGGGGATGGAGCGCATCTTCTGCATCACGTTCAATGCGTGGAAGGGGGGCTGTCCATAGACCATCTGGTAGAGGATGCACCCGAGTGACCAGACGTCGGAAGGACGGCCAACCTTTAGGCGTCGTGTACCTTCAGGTGTCTCGATAGCCTCCGGGGACATGTAATTGACAGTGCCAATCTGGTGGTCGCGATGGATGTTGGTAGTATCGTTCGCAATGGCGTTCGCGATACCGAAGTCGATGAGCTTTAGCTGGCCCTTTACGAGGACGAAGTTGGCAGGCTTGAGATCCGAGTGGACGATCTTCTCGTCGTGGACAACTTGGACCGCCTGAAGCATCTATTCGGAAGATTCAACACACATCCGAAATTATCTATAGGGTTGTAACTCTCACCTGCTTCCAGTAGTATGCAACCCAAACTGGATCCATGGGCTCTTTCTGTTGTTCTTGCACGAGTTTTGCGAGATCAATTTCCCCATACTCCATTACAAGCAGTAACACGCCTTTGCTGTTACCGTTCCCGGGCTTGATTTCGCTGTCGATCAGCCGGATGATGCGTTGGTTTCCCTCCAGGCGTTTCAGGAGCGAGATCTCGTTCATATAGCCCTGCATGGTGTCGTTATCGACCCTTTCGAGGGAGACCCGTTTCATAGCGAAGATCTCGTGGGTCCCAGTCATGACCCGGTACACTCTCGACGAGCCACCCTTGCCGATCAGATCCATACGTGAATAGGGCTTCTTGTTCACCTATGCACGTGATTTAGGATCAAGGAAAGTAGATGTGCGTAAAATGGTACTCACGACGACCGTTCTTGATGAACCGCTAGGACCGGGAACGAAACCTGGAGCGGGGAATTGGACAGTACCTTTGCCCCCGTGTCGTGGATCACCTTGCATGAGATCGTCATCCCACTGCGCCTGCTTGTGAGGGTCGGCAACAGATGTCGGGCTCCGCCGATTCCTCGACTCAACGGCGGTTGGTGAGCCCGAGCCTCCTCGCATCGTGTCGGAGTCCTTGCGTTGGTGCCGGAGATGGTCGCGCGGGGATGGGGCAGGGGCAAAAGCGTGTCCTTGAGCGCGGACTACAGCGCTGTCAGAAGGTGCCGCGTGATAAATGCCGTGGGTTCGACGCACCTGCCTCCTCCGCTTCCCGCCTCGCGGTCGCATAGCCCTCCTCCCGCGCTATCTCGCGTTCCTGTCTCAACTTTTCCTCCAACGTCACCCTTTGCGGACCGAACGCCGTGCTGGGGCGGATGTGTGCAGGGGGTCGTTCGGGTAAGGGGGCGACGGGAGGGGGAGCGTCGCTAAGGCTTGCAGAACGTCGTGGTCGAGGAGCGATGTGTGGAGGGATGGGATGCGCCAGGTGGGCTGCAGGAATCTCTACGTCCTCGATCACCTCGGCAATCTTGTCGTACCCTAGCTGCTTCCCCATTGACCGTGCAGGGCGGAGGGCACGTCCAGCACGTTGATTCTCCTTCTCGTCCAGAGACATGGAGGACATGGCTGCAGCAGGAGGGCGAGGTTGTGTGTCAACATCTACGTGTTCGTCTAAACGAACGCGTCGTGGACCTCCGATCTTGCGTCCTGTCGCAGCATTGCTAGTTGCGAGTGCTATATAACTGCGCGCCGACCCCGCTGGTGTCGTCACTAACGGGCCCGAGGCGACTCTCTGGAGTTGTCGGGGGTTGTAAATGGACTCGTGAGGTAAAGATTCCGACCGTACAAGGGGAGCAGGTCTGGAGTATGACGACGTTGCGGGGGTGGGAGAGATCGGTTTGGTGGGCGGAGGGGAGTCTTCGGGGGTGGGCGGTGAAGAAAGCTTAGACGAACCCTTGGACGCGCGCACTATCTCACCCTGAGAGGTGCGGTCGTAGTTGAATGAGAACTCCATTTCGATGGCAAGGGAAGAATCATCAGAGTTGGCGGGGGACACCTGCCCCTTCATTGGTAGATCGTGGATAGGAGGCGGTGAAGGTCCTGGCGTTCCGGGTAGTGAAGTTCGTCCCTCGACGAGGGTGTACGAGCTAGTCATCTTCCAATTATGAGATTTTGGGGCCTCGGCACGTATTACTAGAGAAAGTAAGTGAGTAGGTATAGTTGAGGGGTGCTAATGCCACTCGCGGTGGTCGGATGCGACTTCACAGAACACCACAGGATTTATGTTGCACGTAAAATCTATGCACTCACAGAGTTTTGCGACAATAAAAGTTTCACAGTAGCTCCAAAGCGAGTGCTAGTGATAGCAAAATCTGATCAACGGTCAGCGGCGTGACCCAAGTACAGGACTCTTCGTCGAATAGCCACATACACGTACGAACGCCGGTTACTTGCTTGTGCAGCCAGTATCTTGATCCTCTAGGATGGAAGGACGACGTGCTATAGTATCCTGCTTGAGAGTCGACGAGTCGAAGGTTTGAGGGTCGGTCTCGGGAGTCGCGTCGCGTGTGGCGAAGGAGAGAAGGGAGGAGTTTGTTGGACTTCGAGACGCCCGGCAATAGTTGAACTCATGCTCTCCACGAGGCACGACACGATCACGTGATCCTGCTTCTCACGTCTCGACGCGCTCAGCGCCGGCGCCTTGGCGGCCGTGTAACAGTGTTGACCAAACAAGTGATGGAGTCGAGGCCCGAAGGACACAATGAGCACTCATTCACGCCGTCATGTCCGCATAAAAACCAGCAAACCAGTCCCAGAATCTTATGCAAATCTAGTATCGTGCACGTAAAATACGTTTGATAAAACAAACTCTGGGCTCGGCTCGCCCTGAAAGCACGACCATGACATTAGGGCTTCGTCGAAGTGCGAGTGTGCGAGGAGCTTCAGTGGACCATCGTATTTCATTATACACGCCAGTAGAGGTCATATTATATTTGGCGATCCGGCGAGTTTGCAACCAAAACAACTCGTCACATTTGCACAAACTCTTGAATGACTAAAACATTTGAATGCTCGCTGAGCAACCGCTACTTATATCCCGTTATCGCCCAGGAATGTTAAGATCGAGGCACCGATGTCCTCCACAGCGCTTTCACTGGTCAGAAATAGTCGGTCAGCAACACGAGGAAGACGAGGCATTGATACAACTTACAGAGCAAAGTGCCCTCCGTCAACAAACTTTACGGTCGCCTTCGGAAGGTCGGTCTTGAACGCCTCCGCCCCCGCGGGCACAAAAATAGTATCATTCCTGCCCCATATTGCGAGCAATGGTGGCTGTCGCTCCCGGAAGTACTTATGGAACTCAGGATAAAGCTCAACGTTCGTCTGATAGTCCAGCTGTAGCTTTGTCTGGATGCGTGCATTGCCCGGGCGCGTCATGAGGTAGTAGTCGAGGTTGTATGTTTCGGGCGGAATGGCCGGCGCATTTGGGGCACCATCAGTGTACTACAATGTATCTTGTCAGCTGTCTGCTCGCTCAGTTTAGGTAATCACAGACATGCGCACCTGCCGCTTCGTCACATCGAAGCTAGTGACTATCTCCTCAAGTCTCTTCAATCTCTCTTCTGAGGGATCAGCCCAAACCTCCTTTATGGGGGCCCAGAATTCCTCCCCAAAGCCATCATCGTATGCGTTTCCGTTTTGGCTGATGATAGCTGAAATGGCGTCGGGGCGCTGAAGTGCAAGCCTAGGATTGAGATCAGAACCGAGACCGATGGATGCAGAACTCCTTTACAAAAACTTACCTAAAGCCAGTGGGGGCACCATAGTCGAAGACATACACCGAAAATTTAGTGATTGCGAGAGCATCGAGGAAAGCCCCAATGGTGGTCGCGAGAGATGCGAAAGTGTACTCGTACTTGCGCGCTTCGGGTACCACAGTAAAGCCAAAACCGGGGAGGTCGGGTGCAATGACGCGGTACTTGGCGGCAAGGATCGGGATGAGGTTCCTATATTGGAAGGACGATGACGGGAATCCGTGGAGGAGCAAGACGACGGGGAGTGACGACAGGTCCACGGTAGTGTTTGGTATCGCTTCGCGGAAGAACACCTCGACGCCGTTGTCGACCTTCATTGATTTCACAGTAGTGGGGGAGGCCATCAGGTTTCTGAGAGCGAGCGAATGAGATAGTACTACTCTCTAGGAGGTGTTGTGTTGCTTGGACAATCATCCCTCCCTCTGTGGCCATGTCTCTTTATAGCCCCAATGAGTCGCCAGGAAATCATCCGCGGAGCTGGGGCCTGTGCTGGACGAAGCATGCATGTTACTAAGGTGACTCGGGAACTTAACAGCACTCCCTAGCGGTCAAGGGCCGAAGCGCGAAATGGTGGATGCTGTAAAGTCGTGACCACCCCGATATCAGTAGGCTCTTACATAGAGAGTGATAACCAAATGGGGGTAGCTGACCAAGATTTGAGATGACTCATCATCAAGTTAGGATTCATCCTCGGGCTCAGGAATCCTTGCCGCATTGTATAGTCAGCGTACCGATGTTTATTGAACCCATGACAGAAAAAGCTTTCTAATCTGGCTTACTTATTATAGATTCAACTTCCCGAACGGCCAAGCGAGGGTATTTACTCCTTTCGGAGAGTTGAGGTTCTTATTATGAGGAACACAGCTGCAGGCCCGGGATTACCGCAGTCTGGGCTCCTGAACCTTATACCTGCGTTCGCGGTGCTGTAGCAGGAGCGTGGTAGGCCGCGGACGGGCCATGTGGGGACTAGACCTCCTGCTGCGGTAGGTGGTGGGCGTACTTATGCCGGAACTCGCCAGAGCTGGTGGTGATGGGCAACACCGCGACGATGCCCGCAAGCGCTAACTGATTCCCTGGATTCCGATATTTCCGGAGCATAGTCGGCGTGGCGTCATACACCAAGGGACGCATTGACAACGATGTTCAGGTCCTCTCTCCGCCTACTCTACCCCCGCTACCCGCATCGCATTCCCGCTCTTGAACGTGGAGCAACTGCATCCACCCATTCCTCAGCCATCACATCACAGTCGCTCCTCCCCAATGCTTCTAACGGCTTCGTTCTTACCGAAACGGATACTACCAAGGATGTCGAGTTCGTTAGGGACAATCAAGCCTTAGGGCGGTCCTACTTATATGGTGAGTCATTACTGGACCCGTTGGTATCTGGACTTCGTGTAATAGCCGTTCTACTCAGTTCCGGCCACGGCTGAGCGCATGCTTGAAAAATCGCTCACCACGAGCTCGGACGTGATCATTTACGACCTCGAGGATAGCGTCCCCCCCTCCCCGGCGGATAAAAACGGAGCTAGAGGACGCCTTGCGCACTTTCTCTCAGTACGTATACTACGTATAGGGCGCATTACTTTCGCCAGAGACATGCATTTATTCACACGGCATGTGCAGACGCGAACAGACAAGTTACCCACTCCTGAGCGCATAGCCATTAGGCTCAACTCCAATGCAACACCCTTCTTCCCAGATGACATCCTACAAGCTGTGCGTTTCATTTACTGCATCCTCCCCGCCTGTCATCCCCCGATCCTCTCGACGACGGAAACCGCAAGAACTTATGATAGTCTGTCCTATATGTAGATGCGCCTTCCATGTGTTCGCACCCTGGTTCTTCCCAAGATTCACTCAGCGCAAGACTTGCACCACGTTTCAGAAGAGATTTACATGACGTACAGGGCCCACAAGTTCCGTAGTGCTGACGACCCACCTGTGCAACTGGTCGCTAGCGTCGAGAGTGCGAAGGCTATGTACAACTTGGGCGAAATCGCCTCTTGGCAGTCAACATGGGGGTCGGCGATGGGTGGGAAGCTCTCCGCGCTCCTGGTACGTAACTCTTTTAGGCGTCGTATGACATGCATCCCTCACGCACATATGGCAGTTTGCTGCTGAGGATTGTGAGTAGTCTCGTCTTTACTTGTACTGCGTATAGACGGCTGACGATACGTAGACTGCGCGGATACTGGCATCATTCGTACGAAGTCACGCCAGGAACTGCTTTACACGCGCTCGCATGTGGTAGTCACTGCGAAAGCTTTTGGTCTCGGTGCTATAGACATGGTGCGGATTCATTCGAGCCAGTTCTTCTGTCTAGTTCAGCCGACCAAGGGCATCCGCAGGTTTGCGTGAACTACAAAGACCTGGAATATCTTCGTGACGAATGCGAGGATGGCCGACGGCTGGGATTCACAGGGAAGGTTCGTACTATGCGTCACAATCACGTCTGTTCATCGACACTAACGAGTCGAGCAGCAAGCAATACACCCCAATCAAGTAGATGTAATTCAGTCAACGTTTGTCCCGAGCTCTAAGGGTCCGTTCGTTAACCGCTGTCCGGTGTGACGTTCACCGAGTTCCCGAACTGATACCCCCCTCGCAGAAATCCTACGGGCAGCACGTATACTAAAGCAGATGGAGAAGGCGCACCTATTGAATAGGGGTGCGGCGGGGCTGGACCTCGAGGGAGGCGGGATGGAAATGATCGACGCACCAATGATCAAGCAGGTACGGTGCTCGTCTAAAGACTTTAATTTGAGCACGCCTTGACGTTACCACCATGCAGGCTGAGAGGATCGTACGCATTGCCCAATCGGCAGGCCTGCCGATACCGGACGCTGAATGAACAACTTGTCAACAGCCACATGGGTGATATCCGAGCGATACATCCCGAGCAAGAGATAGTGCAAAGATAGAGATGTATATTTATACTGCCAGTGGATTGTTTTGTAGCTACGGTGAGGTGTATGATACCTGAATATTTCGGCTCCTAATCCGATGTATGGATCAGAGGTGAACAATGTCAGTAGGCGATTGCAATACGCGAGTCTGTCATTGCTTCTGGGTAGTATGACGTATACAATGAACAAATCCAGCAATTGCTTTACTACGCAAGGTCAAAGCAAAAAAGGGGCACGCTGTAGACCCAGCCCGTTCCTCCTCTACCGTCTCCTAGCATTCCTCAGCCGCCTCGTACCACCTATCACGCCGTTGGGCATCGCGAGTGTAGGATCACCTCCACCAACAGAAGGTGCAGGATGAGGACGGAGTTCGAAGAGGACGTCGCCCGCGGCGTTGAGCATCGGGTTCCCGAGCGTGCATGGCCCAGCAGTCGGACATAGGTAGGGCCATGGACCCTCGAACGCGTGAAGCTCGCATGCGAGCGCGTCTACACCCACTAGCTGGGAGCTCGTCTTGGCGGCAAACGCGTTGCGCAACAACCCCGGCAGATCCACTTTCTGGAACGCGTTTGAGTGCGCGGCGTCCCCGGAGATGACTGGAGCGGCGAAAGCGGGGTCCGTGGAGCCGGTCGTATCGAGCTTGAACACGCCGGTGCCTGCAGTGGCCTGAATCACGATGCATGTGGACCACGTCACCGAAGCGTGTGCGCTGGGAAGGTGGGCCCATGAGAACTCTGAGCAGAAGGGGTAGAGAATGTCCGTGAACGTACGCGCACTGGGCTGTGGTAGTCTTGAGCGTCAGACCGAGATCGACTTTCCCGCCGATGGTGATGCTAAATGTCCCTTCTGATGCGAGGGCCGTGGGCAGCTCGATGTGATTTTGCGTAGCACCTAAAGACGTAGAAAAATGTCGGCCATCTGTACCGGGTAGCAGACGAGTCGCAGCCACTTACACGAAACTTCGTAGCTCGCACTTGGGATGCTGCTGTTCCCCCGACGGTCGTACCTCCACTCCTCGGAATAGTCCCACAAGTACCTCCGAACGCACTCCTCTTCGGAAGGCTGGAGCTCGAACATGCACGGGCGGTATTTTCCGTGCTCGTGGTCGGCCCATGACTGGAGACGGAGATTGAGGAAGGCCTGATCAAGACTATCGCCGGCACCGGAATTAAGGGGGATGAGCGTGGTGAGAGCGTTGACACGGGAGAGTGTGGAAAGAAGGCGTTCGTGGGTGAATGCGCGATGGGAAACGGCGATCGTTCCGTAAGAGGAGTAGGGGATCCAGCTCGTGGAGACATCGAGGCGCGGCGAAGGCATGGGTCGGAAGGCGGTCATGCCGAACACGACGAGGGCAGGCTCCTTACCCGCAGGGGTATGGGGCCAATTCTGACGGGTGACCTCGACCTCGGAGTAGGTGTGGAAGGCGACACTTGTGAACGCGTACGAGGGAAGGCTGGCGCTGAGTGTCGGGGCCGACGTCCAGACAGGAACACTACAGATGACGTGGAGGGCGTCCTTGCAAATGTCGGGGAAGTAATGCTTGGTGATGCAATCCGTGATCGTTTGGAGATGGGAAGCTAAGTTCTGATCGCTTTCTTCGCGCACAACGATGTCACCGAAAGTCGAGTGCGGATGTAGGTACCGGGCATCTTTGATACGTAGGATGAGAACATCATCGGAAATCAAGAAGGACGAGAAGCACTCACGTTCTAAGTCGAGGTATATGTGCTGTAAGGCACAATCCTTCCGATCGCCATGGACCTGGAAAGCGAACGTTTTCTGGTGCCTTTCAGACGCACCGCCTGTAAGCTCCATTTGTGAACATATCTTGATATCTACTTCGAACGCGAGACCCCAGTCGCAGAGTTGGTATCCTTCGTTGTCGGCTTCCGAGCCTGATGATTCACTGCGAACGCACGCGTGCTGCAAGTGGACCCAGACGATCGCAGAGTTGGGGGTAAGGAGGCGGAGCGACATGGGTCGGAACTCCGCTCTGAGGGTCTCCTTGTGTGTCCACTCTCGGAAGTTGTGCACAGTCGTGAACAGGGTGGCAAGTGATGAGTTGATCGAGTCCTGAGAGACGGCGAATACGAGATCGAATCCGTGCATCTGCGTTTCGTATAGTGTCTTGCCTGGATGTCCAGTGGGTCGGATACTGGGATTTCCGCCAACGGGAGCTGCCGGTGTAGTCATGACGTGGTGCGAGTCGACCATGATATGGAGATATTGTTCTGCGAAGAAATTGATGAGGCCATCTAAGCGTTCCTCGTCTTCCTCATTGCTCTCTGCAAGTCCGGGGTACTCTGACTCGGAGTGTAGATAGCGGGCATCTGTGGGGGCGGGGGTCACTACTGAGTTATTGGAATGACGAAATGACTACCAACCATGGGAGAGGTCAAGACGGAGGTTGAAGGCACGACCATCCTTGTGAGTTTCGTACAGTACATTGACGATGACGGCAACCTTCCACCCGCGGAATTGCTTCGCCAGTGTCCTATGAAGAGATGAATATAGCCGTAAGTGCAGCGGAAGGTCTACACTCACTCATTGCTATCAAGAAAGTTGAGCTCCTTGATGTAGAAAGACACGATGATCTCCTTCGTGCAAAGGATATTGACATCCGGTGGGAGCAACGTCATATTGAAGTGGCCATACGTGTTTTGCCCCCACGAAGCGGTGCTGAACTGCGCCAGGCTCCTCACCCGCCAATCGGCGCTAACCCCAGTCATCGGCAGACTACCATCCTGGACGAGCATGAAGGACTTCTGCCAGGCGGAGGCGATGCCAAAATTGATTTGCTCTGCAGTGATTCCATAAATGTCGCGCAAGAAGGGCCTAGATAGTCCGTAGAGAGTATAATCCGCATGCATCGGGGCTCCACCGGGACCGAATTGTGGAAGAGAGAAGAGGACATGGTTTCCCGCGTCGTGGAGGAGGTCGAAGTACTCGGCAAGGTACTTCTCAGGCGAGTCCTGGTCGAATTCCATTTCTAGCTGCTGTGACCACTGGAACACGGCGTCTATATGCAGATGGGTCAGAGCGCGGCTAGGCGTAGTTCATTGTCAACGTACTCTTTAGGTCGAGGATGACTAGATGGACCGTGCTCCCGTAGTTGTCAATGCTCAGGCCATCCCCAGACACCGCTCGTGTAACAAAGCCGACCCGATAAGATAACCGGATGTGCTCGGGGAAGTCGATCTCTTGTCTAAACAGGAGTTTAGTTAGCTACCGTGAGCACAAGAAATTACTTACCCGTTCCGTCGTACATGACTTGTCGCAAGGGTGAGGTGAAGTAGGGCGTCGTGATTGCAAATGAATTCTAGGACGGGCTTGTCAAACGTCGCGTGGAAAGAGCTGCCTCCTTTGACGACGCTATACTCCGCCAAAGCATAGAAGTGTTCTGGTATAAACTCCCGGTCACAGGTCAATTGGCTAGATTGAGCGCATATACCACGTACTGTTCTGCTCTGAACGGAGCCTGGAATCGTAGTGTTCTGCTAAGCAGCGCTGGGCACTCCGATGTAATGCCTCCAGTTGTGCATTCACGTAGATGAGGACATGAGGAGCACCGTTCTCGTCTGTGCACATGGTGTCGATAGGCTGAGCGCCGGGGGGAAGTGAGAGGGTAGACTGCACTGGTGGTTCGACATTTGGTGACTAGCTCTTATATAGACATCAAGCGATGGGATTTTGGCATGTTGAGGGTTTCTGAAGGTCAGTAGTGTGTTGGTACTCTGGCACTCGTGTAGTACCTATCGATGAGCGAAGGTAGCACTTTACAAATGGTAGTCATCTCCGCAAGGTTCTATGGTGTGAGGACCGTCGCCTATGGGGGTGGCACAGAAGCCTAGACGTCTGGTAGAACACTGCGAGACCGTAGATCGTTCGATTTCTGTGATTCGAAGCTCCAGTGAGTACTCAACCCTGCTCGCCATTCCCAATAGCGATTCAGAAAACGACAGGATCATGAGGCGAGGCCTTGAGTCATGGCGAAAGCGTGTCATGCAAGCTGATCAGCGTAACAGGACCTGCCCAGAGAGAGGGCGATACGTCCTCGTTCGCCGCAGCTTTAGATTGGTTTCTCGTATCGATCAAGCATCTTTTCAGTCCTCATTTCAGCTGCGCACCGGAGATGAATATGCTCAGGTTAGTTGCGCTCCTACTTCACATTGAACGACGTACCTTGACTAGAGAGCTTCTATTAAGCACTTTGGGAGCTGTGACGGGGTATGCAGCGGCGAAGGCAATGTTTCGACGTTGGAGTGCACTGAGCGGAGGCATGAGATGTAGTATACAGGCATGTGTCCTGGCTAAGAAGTTGTCAAGTGCTTCCTGCCAAGACTGGCGCCTGGCGCCAGCAAATTGGTTGATCGTGAAGCGCTCGGGTGGACTCAGGGCGACGTAGCTCGAGTTGCAAAACTGGATAGGCACGAAGGTAGAGTTAGATACAGTATACAAGGCAAGAGGCACATAGATACATACACTTGATGCAAGCAATAGGTAGGAAAACTTCCGCACCCGAGCTGGCACAATCCGAAGACTCGCCGCCCACAGTCTACAGACCCGTGACGAGAATATTATTGGCGCTACGCGCCGCTATGCACGCCTTGCAGTTTTATAAGCGAAATCGACACAGGAAGCGGAGGGAGGTTTTTCTCAGCGAATCAATGTGGTGGACAGCGCGAGCTGAGGCGAAAGCGGGAGGAAGAGCCAGTGACGATAGGCGCTTACTCCTACTTGAGTCCTGATGTACTAGACTCGGTCTGCTGTCTCTTCGCTCGTCCTTCGTGAAGCTTTGAAGTGTCAGCGCCCCTCACTTGCAACACTGTCCGATACACTGTTGTGTCATCACTGCCTGCTTTTTATTGCTCTCCTCTCAGTATCATCTCAGTGCTAAGTTCAAGTTGTATCAACATTAGGCAAGCACTAGTTACTACTTTTATACTAGCGACACAACGTAGCCCGTAGCCCAGTGAGGTTACTTGTGAGGTCCCTGAAGTTGACGTGGCTGCTCTGTTCAGTGCCGTTGCCCCTATATGGAGCGTTGGACGCGTCCAACCCGCCTACTAACCTTGAATCAAGATCAACGCGGCGGCAAGGTCTGCGCCAGCCCGATCCGATGCGCCGAACGGAGATGGGGGCAGCGCACATCTATGTTTGGTATACTACGTCGTCTTAGCTTGCACTTAGCTTCGGAGCTGACGTGTCCATATGTAGTTTGGACATGTGCGTACTACGTAGTGGTTGTCGGGCAGAATATTACGGGCAAGTCGATACTCCTCAGCGTCATCACTAATGCACTCTGGCTGTGCAGGTATGGTCTTATCGTGAAGCGTTCGCGTCATGCTCATGAAGCAACATGCCTCGCGGCCAGAGCAGTGAGCACCGTCGGCCCCCACTTTCAGAGCCACCACCAAAGGCCCCATCGCGTATCTTTTGATACGTGATACAACAACTTCTCGTTGATGATGGTGTTCAGGCAATTTGTCCATCTACTCTACCCTCGCGGTCCGTATCACATCCCCGCTCTTGAACGTGTACCAACTGCATCTGCTCATTCCTGAGACATTTGATCACAGTCGCCCCCAATGCTTCCAACATCCTCGCTCATACTGGAACGGATACCACCAAAGGCATTAGGTTTGTTGGGGACAATCAAGCTCTAAGTAGATCCTACTTATATGTTATAGTAAGTTGATTCGGGCTCTATCCGTATCTGGATTTTGCATATCATACGGTTTCTGCTAGTTTCGGCCTCGCCTGAACACATACGCAAAATATCGCTCACCACCAACCCCGGGCCGGACATGATCATTTACAACCTTGAGGGCAGTGCGCCCCTTTCTCTATGGACAACATCAGGGCAAGAGGACGCCTTGCACATTTTCTTTCAGTACGTGTGTGACGTACCGCTCTCCGCCTCGTGAGTAGCATGCATTTTTTCGCACTGCCTAGACCCGAGTAGACAAGTTACTTGCTCCTGGGAGCTTAGCCTTGAGGTTCGACTCCAGCACGACACCCTTCTTCACAAATGATATTCTACAAGCAGTGCGCCCCATTTGCTACATATTCCTGGTCTGCCGTTCACCAATTCTCTTGACGACGGTAACTGCAAGAACTTACGGTCGTCGTCGGTACTCTATACTATGTATGCGTCTTCCGTGCACCCACACCTTGATTCTTCGCAACAACATCCACTCAGCGCAAGACTTGCATCACGTCTCAGAAGAGATCTACATGGCGTATATGAACCACAAATTCCGCAGTGCGGCCGGCCCACCTGTGCAACTTGCTGCGAGCGTCGAAAGTTCGAAGGTTATGTACGGCTTGGGTGAGATCGCCTCTTCGCAGTCCACATAGGTATTAGAGGTCAGCCGTGGGTCCGCGCTCCTGGTACGCAATCTTATTGAAGTGTAGCATGGCATGTCTCCCTCACGTATATGGCAGCTTGTTACTAAGGATTGTGAGTAGCCTCGTCTCTGTTTGTGCTGCATACGGACGGCTAATGGAACGCAGCCTACGCGGTCGCAGGAATCATTTGTACGAAGTCACGCCGGGCACGGCTTTACACGCGCTCATCCATGGTAGTCACTGCGAAGGCGTTTTCCCTTAATTCTATAGGTATGGTGCGGCTTCATTCTGTTAGGTTTGCTGTTCCGTTTGACCAGCCGAGCACATTCGCAGGTTTGTGTGAATTACAAACCCGGAGCACCTTCGGGACGAATGCGAAGATGGCCGACGCCTGGGATTCACGTGCAAGGTCTCCCCGCCTATCGACCCTCACAAGTCGAGCACCAAGCAATACGCCCCAATCAGGTTAGACGTTTGTCCCGAGCTCTAAAGGTCCATTCGTTCGCGACTGTTCCTTGCACCACCCAGTGTGTCCCTGAAATATAAACCCTCTCGCAGAAAATTTATGTGCGGCACGCATGCTAAAGCAAATGGAGGAAGCGCACTTGCTGAATAGAGGAGCCACGGGTGTGGAGTGCGAGAGCAGTGGGGTGGAATGATTGATACACTAATGATGAAGCAGGTACAGTGCTTATCTAGAGGCTTTGACCCCAACACGCATTGACATCACGCCCGTACGGGCAGCGAGGATAGTACGCGTAGCTGAATTAACATGTCTATGGATAGCGGATATCGAATAGGGGCTGGTGGCGTAAGCTCTGATGCACCTAAATCTTCTTATACGAAAACGACATAGACACGGTTACGAATATCCAAGCAGCTTTGCCTTGACGAGAGCAACGAAGAATTAGTATGAGCTACGCATCCACTAAACATTGTTTGAATTGAGCACACCTAGATGCCTCCTAGGGGCGCACCTTACCGCCAAGACTGCAAGCCAGGGAGATGGAGATCGAAGAACATATCACCGTTAAGTGTGCTCAGCTTGGGGTTGACGAGGCTGCACAGGCCCGCCGGGGTTCTGATGGACGACACAGGGTGGTCAAACTGGTCCAACTCTTCAGCGAGCGCCTTGAGATCGACCAGTCTGTCGACGGATTCCTTGTGGAAGTGGTGACGCAAGATCTGTGATAGTTTGGTAGCCATGGTCGACCTCATATCCTCTTCATATCGTCTGGGGACAGGGGGCTGAACTTCGATCTCGCCGATGCTGGTACTTATGTCGAGCTTAGGGCCGGCCCGCATGCGGCTAGGCCGCCTAGTGATGCGAATTGACCAATCCAAGGACACCTGTTCCCTGCAAGATAAAGGAGAGTGTACTTTATGTGAGCACAGTACGGCTTTCTGACACTGCGAGCTGATGGGGAACGAGGGATGTTGAAAACTTAGAAACTCACGTAGTAGGACTAGGATTCTTGATTGTTAAGCTAAGCTTCACTTTGCCTTCGAGAACAATGTCGAACTCCCCTTGGATGGTGCTAGGAAGTTTGAGGTGGATTTGAGTATCACCTAAGGAGCCACACAAGTATTAGCTATGTGGCAAGGATGTCTCTCGGTACGCGAAGAGAAGCTTACAAGAGAACTCATACGTCACATCACGGCCATCTCTTACACGCCTGAGCTGCCGTTCATCGAAAAGCTTCCATTCATATATCTGGATATGTTGAGAATTGCGAGAAGACTGAGCATTGTCGACCAGTAGAGTGAATGAGCATGGAGGAGATTTAGACGTCTTGTGCTTTGCCCACGGCTCGACACTGAAGGCACGGGGAATATCATCCAAAGCTCCGTTACAGCTAGAATCGTTGGAGATGATCGGAACGAGGGTGGTCGACTCGTTGACACGAGAGAGTATTGCGAGCAGGTTTCCGTTCACGAATATGTGATTAGAAATTCCCAACGTTCCGGCCGGAATATCGGGGGGGTTACCAATGATGGCCGGCATGGGTTGGAATCCTGTCATGCCACACATGACTAGTTTTGATTCTTCCCGGCCAGGGGAATCATGAGCGTCCGGAATATCCTGAGCAGCCTCGACATCGATGCCACTGCCCGGAGATACTGTTGCGAAGTCGAAATCAGTCAGGGTAGGAACAAGGGTGCTACTGCTACTCAGGGCGCCTTCTCGTTTCGCCGTTAAGACGGGGACCTGGCAGATGAAATGTCGAGCATCCCGAATGACCTCACGGAGGTAATGCTTCGCAATACAGTCTTTGATCGTTTCTATATCTTTGGGTAAGCTCGTGTTCCGTTCATGTTGACTCCCTGGCTGTTTGATGAGATCGTCGAAATTCGATTGCCCGTGGATATATTCGGGATCTATACATTCAAGTATTTATGTCAGATACTGACGTTGTAAAAATGTGTTGTACCCACTTTCGAAGTCAAAGTAGATTTCTATTAAATCCCATTCTCCCAGGCGGCTCCCAGGCGGGGGAGGTATGCCATCCGAGTCCTCTACAGTGCGCTTCCGAATACCCACTTTGAACGCAAGATGCCAGCCGGAGAAATCCTTTCTTGGTGTCGCCGTAGAAACTGACGCCCCAGTCTCACCGGACTCCTTCGGAGGGTCTGTCGCTTCTACGGGGGTCTTTTCCGGGATGGACACGCTTCGCAGGTGTACTAGGATGATTGCATAATTCCCGGGAAGGAAGCTGAATTCCATGGATTCACTGGCAAAAGTAGCCTCGAGGCAGCCAGATGGACAGACCCACTGCCAACCTTTCGCCTCCGTGCCTTGAAGTGGGTGCTTGATTGAACCCTGCGAGACCACAAAGCCAACATGATACTTGCCCATTCTCCCCCGATCTATATCTCCCTGTGTTGGCGGACGTGGAAGGGATTCCCGTCTTCCAGGGGGCATGAAGTCATAGTGAGAATCCAGAAGGATGCGCAAGTATGCTTTAGAGAAAAAATCGGTGAGCAACTGTCGGCGTAGGAAGTCCTCCTGTTTGCACTCTGGATACTTCGATTTGGAATCAAGGTAACGACCTAGTTAGGTAGTCAGAATCAGTTCATTGAATAAAACTACGCAGGGCATGGCACTTTGAATGGACGCAGCTTACCATTAGAGCTAAAGTCAAACCGAAAATTGGATGCGCGATCGTGCTCATATATTTCATACTTGACATTGACTATGACAGCGATCTTCCAGCCTTGAACGGAGCTCAATACCTCGGAACTGGGTAGGCGTGAGAAATGACACCGGTGACGATGGAGTGACGTATTATGCCTTACTTATCATCTTCAAGAAAGTCTAGCTTGTCAATATCGAAACACACGATAACTTCCTGCATACAGAGTATTTCCACAGTTGGCTCTAACAACGTCATGTTGAAGCGGCCAAATTGAAAGTTGTTCCACGACGTGGTACTAAATTGTGCCAAGCTCCTCGCGCGCCAGTCATCATCAATCGTGGTTGGTGGGCCGTCACCTTGTGTAACCATCATGATAGACGATTTTTGCCACGCGGAAGATATCCTCTTCTGTATGTCTTCCGCCTTGACATCATAGATCTTGGAGAGACTCCTGTAGGACCCTTCTACTGCTGAGTTCTGGAGAACGTAGTCCTGATACGCTTGCATGATATTGGGGGGACCACGGTGGTGGACGGAGAAGAGGATGTTGTCTTTTGCCTCACAAAGCAAGTCGAAGTGTTTGAGAAGGTGTCCCCGGAGTGATTTGTCGACGTCGGTGATCACCCCCGGAGAGTCGGAAGATGCCCGGGTAGGGTAGAAAACATCTATCAAGGAAGACAGAGTTCAGTGGGGGCGCAGAATATTAGAGTTGGAGAATCGGACCAGGATTTATGTCAAGGATGATGAAATGAGTTGAGCTCAAGCTTCCATCGTTGAGAGTGCTCGGGCTACTTTCCACTTCGGCGGGTGCTGCCCAGCGAGCAGTGAAAGTCACACGGTATGACAACCACATGTCTTCGGGGAAGCGGTATCTTGATCTGTTTTCAGGCTCCAAAATTAGTATCGGCTGTTAAAAAGTAATGTGCTGTCGACTCACCCATTGTCTTGAACGTAGAAGCTTTCCCTCGTGGGGTATATCCGCAAAATGGCGTCATGACTACATATGAAGTCAAGGGTAGGTGGTTTATCGAACTTCACATTGAAGCTTTCTCCTGCGCCGTTCTCAAGCTTCAGGATGCACTCTGCAAGAGCATAGATATGGTCTGTAATGAGGTTTTGTAAGGGCGACGGCTGAATTGGAGACAATTATTGAAATGTCCCAGCGCCCGACTTCAACCTGGCTTCCCTGGTCTTTTCGTTCCAGTATTGAGCGGTGGCGTGAAAAGCTTTGAGCTGTTGGTTTAGGTAATAGGTGTGGAGATCCTGAGCCCATCCAGGCGGCACCTCTGGACTGAGAGTAGGCATAGCGTAGGCAAGTAGAGGGAGGTAAGTGAGAGCGAAGAGACGGCGGGTATGAGCTCTGAGCTCGCTGTGTGCTGATTAGGAGCAAATCGACCTCCCTTTAAATACGCTAAAAGCCGTCGTATTTATAGAGGTTGAAGTTTTGGCACCTATGAGCTCCCTCAAACGTGTAAGGGGCCACAGTGCACACATCGGCTCGTTTCCTACCTAACCTACTGGCTCCACAAGTCCAGTCAGTTCCGAGTCATCGGTCGGGCGGAGAACGAATAGAGCCAAACTGTCCCGTTTATGCTCATACGGGCAAACACATACACCTATCTGCTGCCCTAAGATGGACTTGGGTGTCATGTGCTATAGCCTTGAGAAGTATTGAGTCCCATAAGCAGTACTCTGAAAATGAACTTACATCGATTGCAGGCACGTCAGAGAGACGTTTCCAAAGACTTCCCGCAGGAAGCCTGGCGAGGAATAGCATGCGGGAATGATTCTCTTTACGCGTGGTGGAACGAGTGTCTTCTGTGGCCATTTATCAGCAGTTCCTTTAATACAATGTCCACCACGCGTCAGCCTTCAACATGGTAGCACAATGTCATGGGATGGTCCTGTGACCCACCCACCTGTAATGAATGGAGGAGCATTCCAGAACGACGCTCGTATTTCCCTAGTTTGGAATGTCCGAACACGTCGTGGGGCATGACATTTGGGCCGTTTGGCCTGAAGGAAAGTCGAGACCGGTGGAAACGAGTGTCCGTGACTCGATTCAATAGCTTTACCTACTCGAAGGTCCTTCCGGAAGTTTTTAGCCTTGTCTCTTCACGTCGGAAGTTCACCATGCGCAGTGCTGTCAGGGCTGCTAATCAATGGTTAGGTCACAACCGCAGTCGACTTATTGTAGCTTCTTTTATGGATGGAAACGCTCAATGATTTTGGGGTGCGGACCGTCCACTAGTTTGGGCACTAGCTATCGAGTGACGAGGTCTGGGGGTACGAACTTTGTAAGAGTAATGAGGTGCTGGAAATTAGGCACTGCAGGCCGGGTAATTTTCGCTCATAACGAGGCTCAAATCAATGGCATGGTCTTATTGGCGTATAATAACATTGTGAAGATAGAGCAGTTAGGTGGGGCCGACCCTACTGGAATCTCAAGTGTAGATAGCTCAGGCTGCGGCGTCAGTGAGGTAGCGAGTTACCACGGTGGAGAATTCAGAAGACTCTAAGAGTAAAAAGTAATGGCCTGGTGAAGCATTTCCCTTGTTGTCTCCGGTTGTGCTTGAATCGCCTCGCCCCACTCAGGACGCCGCCTTTTGTCATCGGGGGAAGAGGGTTGCCTCTACCGACAGAGGAGATAGTGGAGGGTGGGTGCTCCTGAAGCTCGAGGAGCATGTCGCCCGCGGCATCCGGAGTAGGTGCCCCGTGCGTATATGGCCCGGCCAGGATAGAAGTACGGCCATAGACCCTCAGACGCGCGAACTTGTTCACACGCAAGCGCTTTAACGCCGACTAGCTGAGAGTTCATCTTGGAGACAAGTGTCTTACGGAACAACCCCTGCAAGTCCACTTCCTGGAACGCGTTTGCGTGAGTGGCGTTTCCGGAGACGACTGACGTGGAGAAAGGGGGCCTAACGGAGTCGGTCATATCGAGCCTGAAAACGCCGGTGCCCGTAGTGGTCTGGATAACGATACACGCGGATCACGTCACCGTGGCTTGTGTGCTGAGAAGGTGGACCCATGAGAACTCCGAGGTCAAGAGGTAAAGAATGTCCGTGGACGTACGCGCATTGGACTGCGGAATCCTTAGCGTCAGGTTGAGATCGATTGCCCCGCGGATGGCAATGCTGATGCAAAGGTAGGAAGCTTGACGTAGTTTTGCGCGGCACCTGAAGACGGAGAAATGTTTCAGTCCTCCATATCGGTGGCAGAAGGGTCGTAATTACTTACGCGGAACTTCGTAGCTTGCATTTGGAATGCCGCTGTTCCCCTGGTGGTCATACCTCCACTCCCCGGCATATTCCTACATGTACTTCGGAACACGCTCCTCTTCAAAATGCTAGGGCTCAAACATGCATGTGTGGTATTTTCCGTGCTCGTGATCGGCCTACGATTGGAGACAGAGATTGAGGAAAGCCTGATCAGGACTATCGCCAGCACCAGATTTGAATGGGATAAGGGTGGAGAGAACGTTGACACGGGAGTGTGGAGAGAAGGCGTTCGTGAGTGAAAACGTGATGCGAAACGCTGACGGTGCCGGAGGAGGAGCAGGAGATCCAACCCGTGGAGGCATCGAGGCGCGGCGAAGGGTTGAAAGGTGGTCATGCTGAACACGACGAGGGTGGGCACCTTGCTCGCAGGGGTATGCGACCAGTTCTCAAGGGCGACTTCGATTTCTGATTAGGTCTGGAAGGCGACACTTGTGAATGCGTACGAAGAGAGGCTCTCGTTTGGCTTTTGGCTGACAGCTAGACAGGAACACTAAGTATGTCGTGGAGGGCGTTCTTCTAGAGATATAGACCGGTCTAGGAAGTAATGCTTGGTGATGGAACCTGGTCATTTAGAGATAGAGAGTGAAGTTTGGTCGTTTTCTTCATTCACAACGATGCCACCGAAAGTCGACTGCGGATTTAGGTACCAGGCGTGTAGCACCACATCGATGAGCGAAGGCAGCACTGTCAGGATGACAGTCATCTCCGCAAGGTTCTATAGCGCAAGGGCCGTCTCATAGGACGCAGGGGGTGCAAAAACCTAGACGTGTGGTAGAACGCCAAGAAACTGTAGATCATTTAGTTTCTGAACTTTGAAACTCTGGTTGAATATTCCTACCTGCTTATCAATTCCTAGATCAAAGGGTGACAGAGAGATGGGGTAAGATCTTGAGTGATGGCGGACGCTTGTCATGGAAGTTGATCAACGTAACAGGAGCCTTTCGAGTAGATAAAGCCTCATACAGTATAAGGCTTGAGCTGCTGTGTATAGGCGATACGTCCTGATTCGCCACAACTTTAGATTGACTTCGTGCACCTATCAAGCATCTGTTTAGTTCTCATGACGGCTGCGTGCAGGATGAATATACTCAGGTTGGCTGCGCTCTAACTTCACATTGAACGGCGTACCTGGACTAGAGAACTTCTATCAAGCGCTCTGGGAGCTGTGAAGGGGTAAAGGAGGGCGAAGGCGGCGTCCTAGTATCGAAGCGCACTGAGCGGGGGCATGAGGTGCAGTATGCAGGCATGTGTCCTGGCCAAGAAGTTGTCGAATACTTCCTGCCAAGGCTGGCACCAACAAATTGGCCGACCATTAAGCGCCCGAGCGCCATCATTGTCAGGGCGACTACTGCGAAAGGCAAGTCATTCAATGCCACAATCGAGGCACCCCGAGTTGTAGAGCGAAACGGGTATGAGGGTGGAGTCCGATACTGTACAGCGTTGGATACACGATGAGAGGGTACATAGATAGATACACTTCATGCAGGTACGAGGTAAGGGAACTTCTGCGCCCCAGTTACAATCCGAAGACCCCCCTACAGACCTTTGGCGAGATTATTGGGCACTATGCGCCGCTATTCATGCCTTGTGATTGTTCTAAACGACATATCTTTACGTTGAGTCTGTCTTTGACTGGTCCTGGGGCAATATGCCCAGCATACTCAACCACAACATACGTCGACTTGGTGAGGAAAGACGGGTTGATCGCAACCGTGTTGTCCACAACCTATATAAACAATGCATGGTCAGCAATGTACTGTTCTCCCTCCATGTGATGTCCAGGACAGACCTTCGAGAACTGTTTCAGTCGACTTGGTATAATGAACACGTCCGGTGCGCAGCAAGCCATACTAGGGTCTGCGCCTCCGTCAAGCGGATACTCGTGTTCTTCGTGTTCGTCGTCGTCGTCGAGCTCAGGAGAGAGGCTCAGAAGCTCTGAATGGGTCACATCAAGGTTCACCTCGTGGGCCACCTCTGATGGGACGGGGAAGAGAGGATAGAAGCTGATATAGGGGCGTGACCAAGTCAGCCTCCGCCTCACCGTTGTGATCTACGGAAAACACGACGAACCTGCGTTGCTGGAGGACATGTCTGCAAAGACTCGCCATGGCATCGCTGGGGTTCTGACCCTGAGGATCCGCTGGGCCCGCAAGAGGTTCTACTTCCGTGGCACGTTTGAAGAATTCCTCTTTACGAAGATGAAAGAGAACGTCCACACTGCTGGTAGCAAAGTGCACGCCATTCACAGTAAAACGGGCTGGGTTCGGGAGCATGTGAATACTCTAAGAGCGATACGGCACAAGTTGTCAGTCTCGATCGGACGATACGGAGGCGAGGACATACTGGATGGTTTGCGAGTTCGCGACCGAGCTCAGGCTGTGGAAAAACTGCGTGGTCGCTGAGGATGTCGCGGACGCTAGGCACGAGGAGAACAATGCTCCCTGGTGTGTCGTCGAGGAACTCGATGAGGCGGGCTATAATTGCGGTGGAAAACATGTCCGAGGGCGTAGAGTCGACGTCACCGGACTTGACCAACGTATGGGATGTATCAATGAAAGGGCCAATCTGCGCGGAGGCACCAATATTGGAGTCAAAGTCAGCGAAAAGATCATCGAACTACATACTAGAAGAACCACTGCAGGCTTAATGGTTTTCAGATCCGCGAGTAAGTTCTGGAAGGGGCGATAGTGGAGGTCTGAGTCGTGGGTAAAGGGGCCGCATGCGACGAACATTGAGAACTGAGTGTCCCCAAGTTCCGACTTGGTCAGCGTAGAGGGCGAAGGCTCTAGAGGTGGGAGCTGTAGAGGGAGGGGAGTTACTCTATGTTTACGATGGAGGGAGGTGGGCGGGCACGCACCGATAGTATCTCCGAAGCCAGGAAGGATCCTCCGCCTCCATTTTTCCCTTTCAACGCAACGATTGCACCAAGGAACAGGCCCTGGCCACCCATTCCACCTTTCCCTCGGCGAATTTTCGTCTCTTGGTCGAAGCGTAGTGGGATCCGCGTTCCGGATCCCATCATGCGGGAAGACTCCAGCACCAACGACGCTTCGTTCAGTTTCAGAGGTCCCGAGGACGATTCTGAGTCGACAGTGATGCGACCAACAACGATTACATCTTCCTATACTCCCCTCAGACGAAGTGTGCCATCCGCACGACAAAATGCTTACCTGGGTCACTGCGGAGGGGTCGCCAAGCTCCTCAACATTGTAGTACTCCTTCACGAGTTCGCCAAAGTAGTCTATCCTATCGTCCAAGACTATCTTGTGGTCAGGTGAGATGTTCTCTTCAACTTAACTTTGAGCTTACCTTCACTCCGCTCGGACACTTTTTCGTACATATAATGATCTACACAAGAGATGAAGCTTCGTAATGTCTGTAAGCAAGAACCACTCACAAGCCCGTTTCTTTCGTGCCTTCTCATTCATCGAGGGCCCGACAAAGGCCACCCTGCTCGGTCCAGCCACCGGCACCTTCTTCTCTTCAATGCGCGACATATCAAAACCGTCTTGGGGGCGAACCATCGGTATAGTCTTGGGTGTCATCGGTGACCCCGGTAATGGTCCGCCAATGGTCGGTCGCATACCGCTTTTTGTAGGCGTGGAGGCGAAATTACGAGACTGAAGGCCAGAGAGTTTTCCACGAGCCAGCATCTTGTTAAGGGAGGCCCTCTTGTTGAGGTCCTTCTGGATCTCCTTGCGCACGTCCTCTAGATCTTTGGTGCTAAACTGACTAGGGCCAAGGTTGAAGCGTAGGGCTTCCCACTTGAAGAATATGTCATCTCCGTTGCAGTTGTGTGTCTCGCAAATCTTCACGCCTGTGGCGTAGGCTGTATGAGAAGGGACAAGAATCGTGCAGAGCCAATGCGACGCGTACATTCATCTAACAAGTTGTCGTCCATGTCGTCACCGAACCTTGTCTTGAGCTCGGCGCGAATCTGTTTGATATTGGTAGCCATTTATTTGTAGACGAGAGAAGCACTTCTTCGCGGATGAGAGCTATGTGGGGATTACGAGCGTAGACAGACAAGAGCAGGGATTCGCCAAGACGCGAGCCCCGCGTTCTGGCATTTGCCACTTGACGCGTCGGGTCACATCGTGACACAGCACACGTGACCTCTCATTGAGGGGTCTCCGGGGGCTCAATAACGTCCTGCGGTGATTTCGTATTGAGAGACTCGGGGGAAACGGGAACAAACGCGGGGTGCCTCAGATTTGACTTTAAGTATAGTACAACGGAAATATAAATGATAGGTAGTACAAGGCCACACTTCGGCACGAAAGAGCAAATCATTACGGAAGCACGAACCCTCCCATACGTGAGATCTCAGCCTAATCCAAAAGTACGCGGTGCTCTAGACGAGGGCGTTCCCCGCTGTGACGCGGTTATCCGTACGCGTTGGGATGGAGGCTCAGGCCCCTGGGGGACGCCTGCGAGCTGCCAGTCAATTAGTCAAAACAAACCCCGGCAGGATAGCAAAGAAGTACTCACGACCTCCGCCAGGACCCTGTGGTGGCTGGAAAGCCGGAGCGCGCGTCGGACTTCCCCCACGCCTCTGAGGCGAAGTTTGTCGCGACCGCGGACCTTGATTCGCCGGTTGTACACGGGGTCTAGGAACCTGAGGAGTGGGAGAGGCAGCCCGACTCCTTGGCCTAGGAGACGCGGTACGGCCCTGCGAACCAGGCTGCGGGGACGGTGTACGAGGGGAGGATTGACCACTTGTGCTCGCGGCCGGGTGCATACCCGGTGTGTCTGGACCACGAGGACGGGTAGGAGTGCTTGGAATGCTAGAGTTAGGAGGAAACGCCGAATTCGCCGGCGCTTCGGCCGCCAACATGGCTGATGCAGTGGCCCGGCGCAGCTCGAAGAGCAGATCCCCGACGAAGTTGAAGGTAGGACTACAGAGCGTGAACGCGTTGGTAGATGGGTAGTAGTATTTCCATGCGCCTTCGAGCTCCTTTAGCTCGGTGAGGATGTCTGTAAACTGCTCGGCCTTGGGAAGGTGTCCCCGCAGGATAGCGTAAGCGTCTGGGATGTTCGTGGTTGCGCCGCGACGGAAAGTGTTCTTCGGCGGCGGCTGTTTGATGCTGTCAACGCCATCGATCTCGACTTTGACAATTCCCCGGCCGGTGGTTTTGATAGAGATCGTAACTTTCCAGAAAGCCGATGACTCCGTGCTAACAGAACGATATCAGCCACGACAGGGATCATGGCACGAAAGTCCTGGTGTGTGACATACCTCCAAGTATTGTCGTTCTGGGTGCTGGAGATACGCAACTTGATCTGGCCAGACATCGTAACCTCGAAGGAACCGCTCGCGAGCTGGGTGAGATCCGGAATCTGGAGCTCGTTAGAGGTGGAACCTGATAAAAATGAATATAGTTAGACAAGGCATTTTCAAAGCATAGACGAAGTCGCACGCACATAAGACCAGATATTCTCCCTTTCGCAAAAGCGTTCCTTCCTCCTGAAGACGCCAATCTCGTGAATACTTCCACTCGTACGTTTGCGCGTCCAGGCCGTCCCCAGTCTCGATGGGTATCCACCTGCATTCTCGATCCTTGAAGTCGGGGTGAAGGGCCCACTGTTGCACGACGTTCTCATCCGTCTGCATGTTGTACGAAGGGGATACTGGCACTAGCGTCGTGAGCGCATTGACGCGTGCCAGAAGCGCAAACAGCCTGTCGCGGAAAATGAATTTGGAGATCGCGAATGTGCCGTGCGAGAAACCCGTGCTTGCGTGGGCGATCCATCTGGGTGACGGCTTGAAGGCAGACCTACGCGGGGGAGCCTTCTGCCCGGTCATTCCAAGAACGAAGAGGATTTGTTCGACGCGAGTCGTAGTTTCGCCCTCGGATTCGGCCGCGATCGTCACCTCGTCGAAGGCGGAAGTGACGAAGTCCATGCTAGTGAACTTGTAGAATGACGGACTTTGAGGCGAGTACTTGTAGACAGGGACAGTTGCGACGATGTGCATGCCGTGTTCTACCATGGTCTCGAAGTAGCTCGTCACGATGTGATGGAACAGTGTCAGCTGGTAGCGTCTTGTTTGTGCCCTCGACCTCTCGCTCTGGTCCTCTGATTCGTTGAGATCCATCTCCTCGTCCAGTTGCTCGAATGATGTGCGCTGAGCATCGGGGACAGCGTCTATGATCATTTGTTAGCTCTTTAGGAACGTGTGGAGACAGGTGCTTGTACAAACTCTGGAGATCAAGGTAGATGTGATGGAGAGTGTACTCTCCGTTCTCGCTGGGATGGTGCATCCTCGGAGTGTAGTCGCGATGCGTGAGCTCCTCGTCAACGCATGATTTGAGCTGTACTTCGAACGAGAGGCGACATTCTCCTATTACAGCCCTCCCGAAGTCCCTAGATGATTATATCAGATGAAGGTATGAGCGGAATGGGGGCTCGATACTCACTCTTCCATCAAGTTCTCGCTCATTTCGTCCAATATTTTCTCGCTGAGGAAGGCCTCCGTGACGTAGACCGTGACGACGGCGCGGGAATCCGGAAGAAGCATCACCGAGATGGTCTTGACCTCGACGACAGCGCCCTCGGTCCTCCACGAATGGAGGATCTCGCGAGCCCTCGTGAAGCGTAGGCGAAGTTGGTTGTTGATAGATGTCTGAGAGATGGCGATGGCGAGGTCGAAGCCACACATATTTGTGTGCCGGATAGTGCTGTCGAGAGCGCTTGCACCAAACCTCGTGCTATGTTCGAGCATCCACCAGCTCCCATCGACCTCTCCACCCCGATGAGTGAATAGATGTTCGTCGCGGAGTCTCTGGAACAAGTAGCGCAGTTTTGTGCGTCCAATGAGCTTGATATACTGATAGACGAAGAATTTGATCAGTTCTTGCTGTGCAGCGACGTGTTCTGGCCGCGCTGCTTGCTCATATTCGGAGTAACGTTCGCCGTAACGGACAGCTTGGAAGGGATGATTTCAGTGGGACAGACGCGAATGAAGAGCGGGAGTACTTACTCGAAGTCTTCAATTCAACACCAGCGTCCGAGACCTCGACGTCGATCAGAAGGGCGATGATCCATCCAGTGTAGTCAGGAGTCCTAGAAGATGACATTGGTTAGCTAGATCTTCAATATACCTGTGAGTTAATCGTACGTACTCTTTCTCCCGAGTCTGATCGTCTTGCGCGAAGAACGACACTTCCGACAAAGTGAAATACAGAATCACCTCACGGGCGCAGAGGATGTCCACGCGCGGTTGGCCGAATCGAACGATGAAATGCCAGTCGGGATTGTACTTGTCCACTGTCCACGAACGCAATGCCGCAAGCGAAGTGCGATCGTCCCACATGGTCTGCCTCATTTCTCTTCGGGTACGAGCGATGAAGGCACATGTGAACCAGAGGAGGGAAAGGTAGTTGTTGATCATGATCGACGAAACTCCGCCGATAGAGGTTAGGGGGACGAGCTTCTCGTCTGCTACGAGAGAGAATTTGACGGACGTTCGAAGGTCGTCCTCGTCGAACTCTGGAGGGAAGAACAAAACGTGGTGACCACCGGCTTGTAGATACCTGGCGTATCCTAGGATCTGGCGGTCGAGATCGGTCTCCTTGACGCGTTGTTGACCGAGGTCTCCAAAATCGACCATCTTTGCGTCTACCACTTCAAGTCAGTGACATGCATGAATGCAGCAGGAGCAGCACGTACGATCAAAATCAAATACGAGCAAGTGGATACGGCTTTCGTAGTCCCCGACCTTTAGGTCCTTTCCTAGGATGGTCCGTCGCTCTGTCGTCGCGCGGAGTACGACCTTGGCGTTCCCGAGCTCACCGAGTCGCCTAATAGATCACACCTTCAGCGAATGGGTTAAGCAACTGCGGAAGATGTCTCTCACGCTTCGGAAAACTTTCCGTTCTGTACGTGTACTTCGAGGACAGCATCGTGGTCGCACACAAACCTGACACGAGGTTGTCCGAATTGGAAGTCGGCGGCGCTCTTCCCTCGGGAAGCGTATTGAACCCAGGCAAATGTCTTCTCTGTCAGTAGTCGTCAGATGTATACAGGGAATAGTGATATACGCCCATAGCACTTACTGCGCTCCTCTGTAAGATGTTCGCGGTCCTTGTAGGCTTCATAACGCTCCCCGGCGCTTTCGTAGTTGACTTGCAGTTGCGCATTCAGGTACTTGAGGGCAAGTCGAGCGTCGAGGGTCTCATCGAAGTTGATATTGGTCGTTGGAGTGGGGTGGTCTGGAGAGGGTGCGTAGACGGTGGCCATAGTGAGATACTAGGGACTATGGGGGCGATCTTGGACATGGAAAGGCTTATATACACTTCTGCTAGTTCACTGTGCTTGCTAACAATTGTCAGTGTGCAATTCCACCGCAGTATGCGACTTTGGGTAGACTGACCTATGCTGCCGATGACCGTGAAATGAACATGGAAGATTCGCCGCGTTGTGGAGCTGATGCGCGCACAATGCACAAGGCCGTGCCTCGAGGCGATCATTCTGCTGCCCTGCCCCGGTTGTGCACCGCACCAGCACACCTCAGCTGACTTGTTCTTCACAGGACGAGGGCGTTTAGTTGCGGATTCCTACGTGCGTTTTGACACAAACCTAGGAGACATGAAGGGATGTCAAGGACTTGTCATACTTGAGTTAGCCGGGTGGACATGTCTAGACCGAAACGTCGCATCTTGG
The DNA here is from genome assembly GCA_900155495.1 of Porogramme epimiltina. NCBI lineage: Eukaryota > Fungi > Basidiomycota > Agaricomycetes > Polyporales > Polyporaceae > Porogramme > Porogramme epimiltina. The sequence goes on from FTLJ01000436.1 coordinate 101,396, forward strand.
AATGGTATAAGGAAGTACAGGGTCTTCATCCTTTTCACAGCCGACGTCGAGGGCTGCTGGTAGGTTGGTACTATTGGCCAGCCCAGGGCCGCTGTCAAAAACATACGTTTGCATCATGGCAAATGCTGCGCGCTGTCTCTAATCGTCAAAATCCGATTAAATCGATCAAGGCAACTTCGGGGACAACCTACCTCTTTAGGCCGCGAGTTTAGAAAGAACTCGGGCGTGGAGGTCGGAGATGAGTGGAGATCGGGGACACGGCTCGAGCGCGGAGCCGTTTCCGTTGCCGATACCTGCTATGACAGCGAATGAACATGTACGAGGGTGGTCTCGGCGCCCCGGGACAGGTCAACTCCGCCCGGCGCGGTGCCTGAGGGCTCATGTCCCGATGGCACATACAATGGCTCAGGAGAGACTGTTGGAAATTTCCTTGGATAGCGAGCATCAGTTAATGGGAAATGAACCGCAGCCTGCCGCCGCAGCCTGCAGGCTGATCAGCATGAAGATAACGATACTTCCCACATAGCTTCCAATCTCCTCAAAACCGGACAATACCCTCTGAAAGTTGCTCAACAGCTGGCGGCATAACTTTCTTCGGGCCCTCGAACTGGATACGTCTCGTTAGACGAACTTGACCCTGAGAGAAGGTAGGGTCAAGGGAAATTTCAGCATTGATTTGATCGTGGTCCACATTGTCCAAGCTGTGAAGGAGTGGATGGAAACGCAGCGGTGGAATGTGGACGTGAAATCGTGAGTGCGATGATAAGCTTCAGATACAAGCAATGAGACGGACATGCGTATCCCCCGTGCCTTGTGCAGACCAATTGAGTTATATCATTCGCCGCCACACTCAGGATGCCTCATTGGTGGTGGCCCCCGTAGAACATCATAGGCAGAATCTAGGAAGGCTAAGAATCCAAGTAAGCGGCGATGCAACAAGATCAGGGAAGCACTTACGGGTGGCACTTAGGGCGACGCTTGTGGCGTCGGGGATTCCACATATAAACCAGCGTTATCCCACAAATTGAAACGTTGCAATAAGCGGCCATGAGGGTGCCGAAAATGTAGATGGACGAGGCATCAGTCCTTGCCTTGAGTTTGCCATTGCGTTTCGACATCGGCCTCGAGGTACATATTGACGGGGAACTATAGAGTTATGAACCTCAATTAAGCCCGAGACACAGACAGAGGTAAAACCAAGCCTACTCCATAGCCGAGCGGACATTGGTGGTGCACCATGGATTTTCGAGGAAGGCCAGTTCACATTGTATTTCTGAGTGGCGGAGATCGATGAACTTCGGTGGGCTGTAGCCACAGTACACATAGTGGAAGAAGCCTTTGGAACAAATACGCATTTTGTGTCGAAAGGCGACTATTCAGGGGCCGTTAGAGGGACAAAAGTGAGACCTGGAATATCAAACTGAACAACACTGGGGATGGTGAAAACCGGAGGTTTACCGACGCGCGGCGATAGCCACCTGGACGTGCACCACGTTGGTCGTCGTGTCCTGTCTGTTCCCGCCCACAGGATATCCTATTGGATGTCGCTGTCTTCATATCCGCCCAGTGTCAAAAATATAGAGGACATCTAGGGAACCATGAGTAAATGCCCTACAACGACGCCATGACGGAACCCACGTTGAAGCAGAGTGGACTCTAAGAACCTCAATGCCGCTCCGGCCGCGCCCACGGAGCCCTTGTGAGAGCGGCCCTGGGGCTGAGCATTGTAGGCCACGAGGGAGATCAGCTAGAAGTGTCTAGACATATCAGGCAAAGAAGGGATGTCCAGACTTCGTAGAGTATGATAGGCAGAATGGAAGGTTGCAGATGACCGATGCACCGAAGGACACGGAGTGCGCATACGTACATACTCGACAGACGATTCGCTGACAACACGAGTACTTGGCTTCTGGGTGGATAGGGCACTTGGTGTAAGGGAGCCCTCCCCAGCTGTGAAGAGCATGGGTCCCGGGTTGGAAGATCGCGTTCGTCAACGAGCAGAATGGCAACTCCGGATTACGGCCCCTCGTCCAACACCGTACCCCCGTCGACACAAGGCGCTCAGCTCGGAACTTGCCGATATCGTTTGCGGTGGATTACATCATTGTCAATGAAGAAGCGCGCGAGCATTTTGGAGTCTGGGGCTTTCGCTTCCGGGCGGGCACAAGGATCTTCGAGTTGACTCGCTTCACGGCGGTTCCGAGAATCTCAATAGAGCCTATGCATCTTCCTCATTTCTCCTCCATACCTCTGCCTGAAAGTATCCGTCAACCTCTATGGCGACCTCAGAAACTATCGACGTACGAAACGTTACCACTATTGGTCATGTCGACCATGGCAAGACCACGATGATGGACGCGCTTCTGGCAGCAAATAACATTATATCTACAAGGATGGCCGGAAAGATCAGGTACCTTGATAGCAGGGAAGACGAGCAGGAGCGGGGTATCACAATGGAGAGCAGTGCGGTTTCGCTAAGGTTCAAAGTCATGGAGAGAAACCCAGCGGGAGGTATGCACTGAGCCCACTTCTCAAAACATTTCGTTTTAATGATATCAGATCCCTGTCCGAAGACATATGTCGTCAATATGATTGACACTCCGGGTCATGTTGACTTTTCGAGTGAAGTCTCGACGGCATCTCGTCTATGCGATGGCGCACTCGTACTCGTGGACGTAGTCGAAGGTGTATGCACCCAGGTGAGAATAAACTTCTCGCGAGCTCAGTTCCTGGGAAGTTAATATTGTGTCCCAGACCATCACTGTCCTGAGGCAGGCCTGGCAAGACCGGCTGCGCCCCATCCTCGTCATCAACAAATTCGATCGTCTCATAACAGAACTCAAACTGTCCCCCATAGAAGCACATCATCACCTTTCACAACTCATTGAACAAGTGAACGCTGTCATGGGAAGTTTCTTCGCCGGTGAACGCATGGAGGATGACATGAGATGGAGAGAAGAGCGCGAGAACCGGCTTGCGGCCAAGAAGCAATCCCACGAAGACGAAGTCCTCGCAACCGTGAACGAAGAGGACGAGTACGAAGAGAAGGATGATGAAGACATCTACTTTGCGCCAGAGCGCGGCAATGTCGTGTTTGCTTCGGCCATCGACGGGTGGGGCTTCCGGATCGGCAAATTCGCCCACCTCTATGCTGTGAAGCTTGGGATGAAGGAGGGAAATCTGCGACAGGTCTTATGGGGGAACTTCTACCTGGATCCGAAAACGAAACGGGTTATCAGCCAGAAGCATTTGCGAGGACGATCGTTGAAGCCGTTATTCGTGCAATTCATTCTAGAGAACATTTGGGCTGTGTATGACGCTGTAGCGCTGAACCCGTATGTGCAATATATATCTTCCTTTTCCTCCTTGCTCATCAAGGATCTCAAGGAACCCGGATAAGGTCTCGAAGATTATCACCACCCTAGGGCTTAAGATCTTACCCCGCGACCAAAAGTCGAAAGATACCCGTCAACTGCTCGCACTCATCTTCTCTCAATGGCTCCCACTCTCTACGTGCACCATCCAGGCCATCGTCGACGTCGTTCCACCTCCATCGGCAGCTCAGCGCACCCGTATCCCGAAGATGCTATATCCAGATATCTACGAATCAACGATTGAGCCCAAAAACAAGTTAGAAGAAAATCTTTACTCCTGTAACGCGAGCGCGTCCTCCTCTATTGTAGCCCTAGTCAGCAAGATGTTCGCTATCCCGAGTAAGGAACTCCCCGAGAACAAGAAAAAGGCCCTCACCGCAGACGAGATGCGCACGCGGGCGCGAGCCATACGCGAGGCTCGCATAGCGGCTGCAGCGGCCGTAGTTGGCGACGGAACAGTACGAGAGACCACCCCGATTCCCCTCGAAGAGGCGATGAAGAACGCACAAATATCGGATGAGAAGGACCCAGAAACCAAACCCGGAGACGAAGAGGACGCGGGCGAGACCCTTCTTGGTTTCGCACGCATATATTCGGGTACGATCCGCGTTGGGACGACTATCATCTGCGTGCTCCCCAAATACAATCGTGCCCTCGGACCGACGCACCCGCACAACGCGCAGCACATCCTGTCAGCGCCAGTGGAACAGCTTTACACAATGATGGGCCGCGAGCTCGTCCCTGTCGAGAGCGTCCCAGCCGGGAACGTCTTCGCGGTGCGTGGCTTGGACGGGAAGGTCTGGCGCAACGCAACGCTATGTGCGCCGACGGCGGCAGGCATTAGCATTGAATCGTCGAAGGACCTCTCTGCACACCAGGACTGCTTGTTGAACATGGCAGGCGTTTTGCGCTACGTGAGTGATCTCCTCGTGGTTGCGTAGTATGTAGCAAACTGATCGTTCCTTCTAAGGCTGCCCCCATAGTCCGTGTGGCCCTGGAGCCTGAGCACCCTGCGGATATGCCAAAGCTTATTCGCGGCCTCAAGCTCCTCAGTCAGGCCGATCCTTGTGTGGAGACTTTCCAGCAACAAACAGGAGAGCATGTCATCCTCACTGCTGGAGAGCTTCATGGAGAGGTGAGCAGCTTGCGTTTCATGTATGCGCATATTTTCTAATGTTGGGACTGCAGAGGTGTCTCAAAGATCTCCGCGAGAGGTTCGCAAAGATCGAAATCCATGCGTCGAAGCCGATAGTGCCTTTCCGGGAGACTGCCGTCAAGGGCGTCGGTGAGTGTTTTGACCATGATAGAGCAAGTACAATATTCTGAACGTCGATGCCCATAGATATGGCCCCACCGAAGACTCCGAACGCGAAACGTGGGACTGTCCATGGTGCTGCGGCGCAGAACCTTGCGAAGTTCACCATTCGCGCAGCCCCCCTTCCAGCGGTGATATTAGAGTTCCTGCTCGACAACCTCGCTATCTTGCGCCGTATGCAGCAGGAACGCAAGGCTGGGGAGGCGGATGGCGAGTTACTCGTGGGAGAAGAAGAGAGTCATGCCGACGAAGACTACGACGTCCAGGGCGAGTACATCAAAAAACCGACAATCAAGGCGGAGCAGTTCTGGCCTGCCCTTCACGAGAAATGCAAAGAAGCCGGCGGTGAATGGGGAGATGTCGTGGACAGGATATGGGCGTTCGGTCCACAGCGGATGGGAACGTGCCTGTTGATCGACGCCAGATCCGGACAGCCCAACTCGCAAGTTCTTTCCTTCACCATTCCGCCGCGTAAACGATAACAGGTTCTGTTAGGTTGAAGCAGCAGTTGGCGCAGATCAAGTCCCAGGAACAAATCAAAGACCAAGAGCCGCTTACGCTTGCGTTCGACGACAATCTCGAGACTGGGTTCCAGTTGGCAACCTTCCAAGGCCCGCTTTGTGCGGAACCGGTGGAGGGAATGGCGTATTTTGTTGAGGATCTCACGCTGGATAGAGAAGGGATCGAACAGGAACAAGGTGTGTGCGCTCAGTTCGGAACCGTAGTACGCACATCATGGGATAGATGTCGCCGCCGCAATCGCGGCGCTCCTGCCTGTCCCCCGCTGCCCTGGTTACGTCGAGTTGGGCGGGACCCTGGTAGCGACGGTCAACGCAGCAATGTTGAACGAAGACGCACTCGATTGACGGACCACAGAGGCTACGAGGCGGAAATTTTCCATTCAATCTCTGGAATTTCTGACATGATATGGGCGCTTATGATATCACAGTATCCAACAGGACCGCTCACTTGACGGGATCGTTCATCTCTGCTGTCAGGGACGCGTGCAAGAATGGGCTCCTCGACTGGTCTCCACGACTGATGCTCGCCATGTACACCTGCGATATCCAGGCATCTAGTGCGTGCCGGGGCCGGATTGTGTACAAGAGCAGGTTATCCTGACATTAACTACCTCCAGCTGACGTCCTCGGTAAAGTCTACGGCGTCGTCGCGAAGCGCCGTGGGCGCATCGTGTCCGAAGAGATGAAAGAAGGCACCGAATTCTTCACCATCCGCGCGAAGCTCCCGGTCGTCGAGAGCTTCGGGTTTGCCCTGGGTGAGTGACATGATGGGCTGGCTTCGTATCAGCTACTCATTCCGACGTGGTTTCAGATATTCGGAAACGAACTTCAGGTGCTGCGAGTCCTCAGCTGATCTTTAGCGGGTAAGTTGTCCTCACGGTCAATGTCCGCATATCGGTAATAACTAAGAACGCCGTTAGATACGAACTATTGGATCAAGATCCTTTCTGGGTTCCAACTACCGAAGAGGAGCTGGAGGATCTTGGGGAGAAGGCAGATCGCATCAATTTAGCAAAGTCTTACATGGACTCCGTACGGGAGCGAAAGGGGATGTTCGTAGACAAAAAGATCGTGGAATTTGCGGAGAAACAGCGAACGCTGAAACGGTAACTGGTAGTACGGGGGGTTGGCTTTGCTGCGGTGCGGCTTTGTGGAAAGTGCGAGAGCTGTATTATGAGATGTGATATCATGTATTAGCCGCGCATGCGGTTCCGACCTGACGGAATGCAGCGGTTGCGGCGACTTTCACATACGAGTACGACGGCGCTTCTCAGCACAGAGATGGTGTGCCATTTCGGGGGTGTCTGGTACTACCGAGTATTACGTAATACCCCCACGTGGGAGGGCAGTGGACTTCCGCCGCAACCCATCCCGACTGACCGTTCCCTACGTCCCGTCCTTCATCTTCACAACCTCCGCCGTCGCATGCGACGCCGACCACGGTTATGTACGACCCTCAGCAGGCCACGGCCGCTATGAACTTCGACCAGTCTCAAGCTGCTGCCGAGGACCAGTACCTCTCCACTTTCTTCTGTCGAGCTCTCTACGACTATCAGACGAACGACTCCTCTTCCCTTTCCTTTCGCAAGAATGACATCATAGAAGTCCTCACACGTCTCGAATCTGGCTGGTGGGACGGCCTTCTCAACGACGAGCGGGGCTGGTTTCCGTCCAACTACGTCGATGTCATTTCAGACCAGGAGGCCGAAGCAGCACTCAATGGATCTGAGTACACCACGTCCCAAGCCTCGCTACCAGACGATTCCATGGTCGATATGGCGCACACGATGTCCCAAGCGCTGTCTCAAAGCGAACAGGACGGCGACTGGCTTCATGGAGACGCTGATTACGCCCAGCAAGCCCGGCACGCTGCAGGGTATACCAATGGGGCCCCCAGTCGCGGAGCCGGTACGCAGCACAGTGATTTTTGGGTTCCTCAGGTTTCCATGGATGGTCGGGTGCGTATTAGTTTTCCTGTGTCTGAACCTACGTGTTCACCCGTACTTCAAGATATTCTACGTGAATACGCAGACTGGACAACAGTCGCAGGACCTTCCCACGGAAGGAGATGATGGTGAAGATGCAGAAGTCGCCGCACTCTCCCCTCAAGGACCCTCACGCGCTGGACCCAACGCTGCTCTCAGTCTCTCGCAAGGTAATGGGATGAGCCATGAAGGCGCGGGTTTCGGCATTCCGAGGCGAACGAGAACGCCGGAGCCATGGGTCCGGCGGCTCGCGGACGATGGCATGTCGTATTACTACCTCAATCAACTCGACGGGTCAATATCCTGGACACTCCCCGAACCCACTGCAACAAATGCTCCACCTTCGTACAATGACGAAGGTTTTGCTCGCGACGCCCCCTCCCGTGGTTCCGCTGGTGCTTCCACATCTATCCCTCGCACCGGCAGCTCTAATGGTATCGCGCCCCCCCTCGGGAGACTGCGATCAGAGTCTTCCGTATCACGAACTCGGGACCGCAGCGACAGCAATACCGACCGCCTCAGTATTCATTCCGACGACTCGGAGGTGTATCCGTCAAGGAGGGACAGGGCAGACTCGGCGGCTAGTGCAAGTGTCGGGAATGGCCGCGCTGTCCCCGCTTCAAGCGGATCCTCCTCTCGCACACCGGCAGCCCTGGAACTCACGGCCGCTGAGGAGTCAGCTCGAAACCTCCAAGAAACCCTTACGCCGCCTGCCCCCGAGACTGCTGTCGAGCTATCAAATCTGGTCCGGGATTCGATCGCGGCAGTCCTCAGGTACTTAAGGGCCTCCACGGGCCCACGGAGACCGGAGCAGTACCGGGAGGTGGACCAATTGGTACTGAGGGTTGTTGCCGCGGTACGCAATCTCCTATACGTCACCGCCACCCCCAGTGGCCATGTCCCCAGCCATCTATATCCTCGAGACCCTCGCGACCCCAGGCTTGCAAGCTCTGGACAAACGTTGCAATCCCATTTGAAAGCAGCACACCGGAAGGTTGCTGGCACTCTGTCGAAACTCGTCCTATCCGCGCTCGCCATGCAATACGACCCCGGCCTGTCGTCCTCGGACAAGCCAAACAGGATGGAGTCGGACGTTGCAGAGCTGGAGCGCGCAGTCGTGGCTTTCGTTGGGGAGGTGCAATTCTTCCAGGAGCAACATGCGTTGTCGAATTCCCTGTCAAGGTCAGGCAAACGGTTGCACGGCGTGTTTGCAACGGCGAACGTTGGCCTCGGACTTCCAGGGGCGGGCGCCGGAGCGGAATGGAGGGGCTTCGGGTACGTTGCGTCGGAAGATGGCAGCGAGGTGCCGCAGCGGGTGCTCAGCGACGACGTCGTGATCGAGTTCAAGGGTAGTCAGAAAGCGCTGGAAGCCCGACTGGGATCCCTGGTCATATCGCTCAGGTACCTGGACAGCCACCCCGGTAAGTGCATTGCGCGGTGTCCGTTAGCACGTGGTTACGTAAGTTAATTAATGGATCGACAGAACGGGTCGCAATAGAGGGGCAGAGTGCTTCGGCGTACCTTTCGATGCTGTTGCGTACGCTCTGCGGGATCAACGTCGCCCATCACGTGGACGTAGATGGCATCCGCTCGGAGTCTGGACTACCCTCAACATCCGCACAGTACATGCAAATGGTCGACAAGGCTCGCGGTCAAGTGCGGATATTGGAAGCAGCCACACAAGCGCTGTACGACGATGGCATGGCAATCTTTATAGCCGTGCAGTCCCTTGGGCGTGCGGACCTCCTCGATGTGCAAGAACGTGCCTCTATCGTCGCCTCTGCCGAGGCAACCGCACCCGTCGTCCGGTCAAATTGTGTACTTGTCGCACAGACGCTGGAGGCACTACTCGCCATCGGTCATGATCAGGCGTCGATTAGCCAAGGCGACTACCGCAACTCCATCGAGTGGCGGCGTTCACGTATCAACATGGCGGATCCTTCTTCGGTTTCGATCAATGCCCTCACCGCGCGTATGGCGGACATCCCTGCCGGGGATGACGAGTTCGTTGACATGGAGCACGCATTCAACAACACCCGTACGATCCCTTCTGCTGACGCTGCCGCTGCGAATATGTCACAAAACGCTCTATACACAAACGTGCAACATCCGTCTCAGTCATCGCTCGGAATATCAGACCGGGGGCGTTCGGACAGCATCAGCGAGCCGGAAACGCCGACATGGCCCAACGGCGAGTCCGTCGAGGGGACACTCATCTCACCTCCGTCACCCGAGCTGGGAGAAGAGCCCTTGGGAGAGGAAGGGGCTGCATTCGCCGATGAGGACGATCGTAAGTGCAGTTCCGACGTATGCCATTTGCGTATCTAATGTCTGTGTGCGTCGCTAGCCGCGCTTTTGGGCAAGTCGCCACCCCGGGGTGCAGGAAAAGGCAACAAGCTCATGAAGATCCTCGGGCCCGAAACCCCGCAGCACTACATCAGCAAGCTCAACGCGGAACAGAAGCCCTGGTACCTTCGTCCGAACTACGACCAGTCCGAGATCCTTATCGACCCTGATGGTGGCGTTCGTGCGGGTACCCCCACGGCTCTCGTGGAGCGTCTAACGGCCCACGAGCTTGGTGGTAAGTGCTTGTAACGCCCATTAGATCATAAGAAGTATTGACTGAATGGGATCAGACCCTACGTTCATCAAGAACTTCTTGATGACGTTCAAGTCTTTCATGACGGTTGACGAGTTATTCGAGCTCCTCACAAAGCGGTTTTGGATCACTTCTCCCACGAACCTCAAACCGACGGAAATGGAAGAATGGACGCGTCTCAAGCAGCAAGTCATTCGCATGCGGTGAGATCCACCTACTACGATATGCAGGCAGCTGTGTTTACATGTCATCCAGTGTCTTGAATACCTTCAGGACAATGGTTACCGATGACGACATCCTGGAGAAGGAAGACATGTACATTCTTGGTCGCATGAAGGAGTTCGCATCTGACGAGGAGGTCGTGAACTTCGCTGCTGCTAAGCAGCTCCTCATCCTCATCGAACGAGCGGTGAGTCGCTTCTCATAGAACGTTCGACTCATTCTGATACACCTCATAGCAACGCGGTGGTGACGCACCTATCAAGACCACGAACACCGTCCCGTTAGCCCCACCAGCACCTATCCTTCCGAAGACTACTAAGAAGCTCAAATTGCTCGACATCGACCCTCTTGAGCTTGGTCGTCAGCTCACGCTTATGGAAGCTGCGCTGTACAAGAAAATCCGGCCAATGGAATGTTTGCAGCGATCGCGAGAGGCCAAACCTGGCAAGACTGCTGACAACATCACCACTATCATCCAACTGAGCAACAGGGTACGTGTAAATCGAATGTGTGGTGCTATCCGCATCTAACTTGGGTGTAGATTGCGAACTGGGTGGCAGAGTCTGTCCTCGCGAGGGAGGATTCCCAGAAGCGAGCACGAATAGTGAAACATTTCATCAACGTGGCCGACGTCAGTGATATTACCTGTGCTCCCCCGTTCTTGAGAGCTCACGTCGGAACACTGAACAGCGATGCCGTGGTCTGCAAAACTACTCGACGATGACTGCCATCATTTCCGGTCTGAATACCCCCCCTATTCGTCGACTGAAACGGACGTGGGAACAAGTGAACGCGAGGCTCATGTCCCAGCTCAAGATTTGTGAGTCGACTATCGATACCAACAAGAACTTCAACAACTACCGATCTCTTCTGGCAAGGATCCAACCCCCTTGTGTGCCATTCATCGGTGCGTCTTCCCTACGCTGATGCGACTCCTTGCTAACTGATTGGACCTAGGTGTGTACCTCACCACACTAACGTTCATCAACGACGGTGCGGAGGACAAGCTGGCGGGGAATATGATAAACTTCCGTAAACGTCAAAAGGCGGCAGAGGTCATTCAGGACATCAAGAGGTGGCAGGCGAAGCCTTACAACTTCCAAACGGTGGCTCCTGTGCTCACCTACCTGGAGGAGTCATTCCAGTCGTATCAGGACGGGATCGACTACGGCGACCAGTTCTGGAACCTCAGTCTCGAGCGAGAACCACGCGAACGGGAAGACGAGAAGATGGCTAGACTGCTGCAGGAAAGTGGATTTTTGTAGACGAGAGCGGAGGGGAGCTCTCTGCGTGAGTGTGGTATGGTTCTGTCTGGACCCTCTCTGCGCCACCTCTTTTCACCCACCTCTATCACATTCTTCCTCTAATCCACCTATTCAACCCTCTCCCCTTTCAACTATCCCTGCTGCTATGTCTACTCGCCTGCATATACCGTATGTTTCGCCTTGTTCGTCTCTGCTCGGCAGTCTGTCTCTGTCCATCTCACGCTCTGTATTTGTGTGATTTGTCGTTTGCATCTTACTTATCCCGACTACATGCTGTAATAGTAGCCACTACTACCCCGGACTAGGATCGTGCTGGATAATGCAAGAAGCCCTGAGCGAGTGAGATGGGCCTGTTACAACCCACCACGGGGACCTGCCGGTACACTTTGACGTCAACGACCACTGTGACCTGCCTAGGAATACAGTAAGCGCCCTACGATCATGACGTCGTTGGGTCGTCGCGGTGCGGCAATGCCAGATCTGCTTTCAACTACGACTGCACAACAAGGCTATATGAAGTGAAAATTCCGTTCCCATGTCCCCGCCACGTTAATGTGGCAGTAGCGCTAGCTTTTCTGCGCTACGCATTCCAGGAAGCCAGATCTGAGACGGCTACTTCCACACCGGATGATGTCATACTTTGATGAAGCCGTCCTGAGACCTTTAGGCCATTGGAGGGTTCCATTGGTGGGTAGAACCCCGCTTTGAGGTATTGCATCCTTTAAGCATATCCCTTCCCTGCATTGTGTTGCTATGCGACGATAACTCCACTGGTAGGGCGTGGAGGTACGCGTAATGGCTGGAAGACCGTGGGCCGTGGCGCCGGGGCAGGTCCAACGATCACGCCTTAGTCAGCTTGTTAGCTTCCCCGCAATGATCCTCGTTCTGTCTCGAATATGTATAATAAGAGAAGAGGTCTTTCAGCACCTGTCTCTAGACCCGGTCACTCGCACTCGGACTGGCCTTGGACACCTCGCCTTCATTTCGTTCCGTGGTGGTCTCCCCGTCCATTCGAAGCGATCCGGGGGCTGGGTTCCGGTTAATTCTTACTAGCCCCGCGAGAAGCATGATCAGACAGGCTACGGAAACGCTCCTCGTCATCTCCCTCGGGATAGTCGGCATTGTCCTATGGAAGCTTCGGAACATACTCCTCGAACCTTTCAGGTCGTCTTTGCTCAACTTTCCAGGTCCCCCAAACCCCAGCTGGTTCCTTGGGAATCTCAGACAGATCTTCGAATCCGACGGTCAATCGGTGTGTGAAGAATGGGTGGAGCAATACGGCCACACCATTATGTATAGGGGCTGGTTCAACGTGAGCGACTCCGCTGTCCTTGGGAGCGTTCTACTGACTATGTGGGACACTCATATAGGTGCCTCGGCTCTTCACTCTTGACACTCGCGCCTTGAACCATATCATAACGCACTCTACAGAGTATCAGAAGCCCGAACAGGCACGTAGGGGCCTTGCGTCGGTCTTAGGGAAAGGTGAAGGAAATGCTGCCCCCGACGGTTTATACTGCCACTAATCATGATAGCATTACTATAGGCATACTGTTCACAGAAGGTATGCCCTAGCTATATGCTACTTCTGCTCGATATGCATCACTCAATGTCTCCCTTCTAGGCGAGCAGCACCGCCAGCAGGTAAATATTCCCCTACGTCTTTGTTCGCCGCAGCACTCATTATCGAGCTATTCAGAGGAGGGTTTTAGTAACGGTTCCAAGTCACATCCACATCCTACTTGCGCTTATCTGTTGTCTAGAACCCAGCGTTTGGCCCATCCCAGATCCGCGAGCTCACCGACATCTTCGTCAACAAGGCCATCGAAGTGAGATCTCGTGCTTCTCGTGTTGGAATCTTCACTGATTTTTTCTGGCTATAGCTCAGGAATGTCTGGTCCGCAGAGATTGCATTCCAAGGGAGCTCCGTTGCACGCCTTGACGTACTGAAGGACTTGAGCAAGATGACCCTCGACGTGATTGGCCTAGCAGGTGAACTAATCTTGTCCTTGTCGGCATCTAGACGACGTGCCAAGCATACCTGTTGTCTACCGTAGGCTTCAATTACGACTTCCACTCCTTGAATCCCCAAGGGAAGCCGAACGAGCTCGCAGAAGCACTGAAAGAGGTCCTGGATGTACCCGACAAGATCCCAATTCTCCTCATGCTTAGACACTTCTTCCCGATGTTACGCTTTATCGTAAGTGCACTACTGTACGTTCCTTATTGCAACTCTGACATTGTTTGGATAGCGTGATTCACGTGCGCGCCGAAGTGACGAGGCCCATGAAACGATGCGCAGAATCGGTTCAGAGCTCATCGCCGAAAAGAAGGCAGCGATTATGCGGGAACGTGGTGGGCGGAAGGATAAAGAGAAGGACGATGGCGTTGGTCGGAATGATATGCAGGGCCGTGATCTGCTCACACTGCTCCTCAAGGCAAACATGGCCACCGACATCCCGGACAGCCAGCGGCTCTCCGATGAGGACATGCTTGCTCGTGCGTATATCATGCACCTCGACCGCGTGTTCCTTGTGCGCTGATGAATCCAACAAAATATGCAGAGGTTCCTACGTACGTTTCATTTTCAGGCCTGACAGCCTTATTCTGAATTATGTACTCCCGATAGCTTCCTCGTTGCTGGTCACGAGACCACGAGCACGGCGACTACATGGTGTCTATTCGCACTTGCGCAAGCCCCTCACATCCAACAGAAGCTCCGCGAAGAGCTTCTCAGTGTCGTAACCGAAACTCCTACTATGGACGAACTCAATGCGTTACCGTACCTCGACATGGTTGTACGCGAAACCCTCCGTGTTTACGCTCCTGTGCCGTCTTCTATGCGCGTCTCCCTCAAGGATGACGTGATTCCGTTGGGTACCCCCTTTACAGATAGGAACGGGGAGGTCCTGGATAGCATCAAGTATGCACCATCTTGCCCCGTGTTGCAGCCAGTTCCGCGTTCCTCTACTTATGTGCACACTCTGCATCCAGGATTAATGCGGGCACCTTTATCCTTATCCCCATCGCCTCCCTGAACAAGCACAAGGACCTATGGGGACAGGACGCCTTCGAGTTCAGGTGAGTGTCCATACCGCATTCCACTGTGCCACTCTCACCAAGCGCGCTCTCAGACCCGAGCGATGGGAGAATCCCCCAGCATCTATCTCAAGCATCCCAGGTGTATGGGGCCATATGCTCACTTTCCTCGGAGGGCCGCGCGCGTGCATTGGCTACAGGTTTAGCCTTGTCGAGTATGTTCTGACCATCCGCCCGTTCGCCTATTAGCTTGACCTCTCTACTGACGCGTCCCCTTCGTCGTTCTTGTAGGATGAAGGCAATCCTTTACACAATCATCCGAGCGTTCGAGTTTGAGCTCGCGGTACCGGCCGAGGATATCCAGAGGAGGTCGACGATCGTCCAGAGACCGCTTCTCCGCAGCGCGCCGGAGCAGGGGACCCAGATGCCGTTGCTCGTCAAACCCTACAATGGCCTTTGATCTGTAAGAGGCGATCGGCATTGGAGGATTCTTGGACGTATAGTGGTTGTAGGAGCGCCACTACACGAGGATCGGTTTAGGCGAAACTCTAGCTGTATATCAGTACCAGAAGTGTACTTCCGACTGAGATCGTAACGTCTTGAACGCCTTGTAATAATAGCATTGTACAATATTATAAGCACGGGTATTATCTTTGACGTTAGCCAGTGTAAGAAGGTAATAATACAAGCAACTCAGTGTTGCTGGGCCTTCGGAAAGGCGTGAGAATATTCTTCCAAATCTTCCAGGCGCACGTGCAAACGCGTCGCGTCTTCGCGCGTTCCCTCTGTACCACCACCACTGCACGCGACGCGACCGCGTCTCCCCATACCAAACATCTCCCGCGCCAGCGATGGAGGAAGAAGCATCCTTCTTCGAGCGAGAGCGCGACAAGCTCACCGCCGAGATCGTCAGCGTGAGTACCGTCGCACGCAGACGCCTGCCTTGCCTCTCTCGCTGATTCGATCTATTCTAACCGGGCTTGCCTCCACCATCGATGGCGCCCACACTCGCTTTCAATGCCTCACTCTCAGGGCTTCGAGGAGCTGCTCTCGTCGAGCAACGCGCTGAACCGGAAGGTAGAGGAGGTCCTAGGCATGACGCGCGAGTACGAGACGATCGCCGCGCTCTGGCAGAGCTTCCACGAGCTCATGCGTGACCACGATGCCGAGGGCGCCGACTCCGTCAACGGCGGTAGCGGCGACGGCGACGCAGAGCCCGCCCCCCACGGCCTTCCGGGAACCGGCGGGCACGTCCTTGCAGCTTCGACGGCTGCTGCGAGGTCTGCAGGCCCGGGAGCAGAGCGGCAGGGGTAAATGAGGGCCGAGATGGCTGAGTGATCGACCGACGCATAGAGAGATTCGGGAACGGAATGGTATATGCGTTGTACTTCGTCGAACGTACATACAGCGCAATGGAAGACAGGTAGAGATATAAGAAGACGAGAGGGGTGAGGATACAGGACGGTGGGGACTTCGGCTTGGCGTTTGCGGGGTCAACAACACAACAGGTATCCAAGTACAGCAGTAGGAGGCAGGTTGGGGGGCGGAGGGGGGCGGAGCGCACACTAATGCGACAGTCAGACAGAACAAGTAAAACGTAATAAGTATCATCAACGGGAAGTCGTCGTCTCGTGTCGTCATCATCGCTCCCTCAGATGTCGGCCCAGGTCGCCACCCAAGAGAAGCCATTGAACTCGGCTTGGTCGCGCGAAGAGAGCTGTGTGTGCACTGGCGTTAGTGTGGGCTGCTCCTTGGTGAACTCTTCGTCGAAGTTGCTGGTATCCGCAGTACCGTTCTGTTTCGAGGCGAGCACAGACGTGTCAACAAGGCATATCCACATACGGTGCCAGATATGGATACGTACGATTGTGGGGAAGTACGGAGGCGGGATGCGCTTGTGCAGCACATCGTCGAAGTTGACGTCCTTGAAGAACGGATGTCTCTTGATCTCCTCCGCGTCGCCCTTGCCCGATCCGAGACGGCGGGCGGGATCACGGGTGAGTAGCTGAGCAGCGTAGATGACAGCAGAACTCAGTATGATTGAAAGACGACTACACAAACGAGGGACATCATACCTTCTGCAAGATCGAGACGGCGTCCCGCGGCATGGTGATCGGGTAGAGCGGCTCGTCCTCGAGAATGGCGTCGAAAATTTCGTCCTCATCGTCACCACGGAACGGCGACTGTCCGAGCAACATCTCGTACATGAGGACACCGAATGCCCACCAGTCGACCGCGCGGCCGTAACGTTGCTCCAGCAGGATCTAAGAAGGTGCCCCACCGGGGTCAGGAGGACGACTGTGCACTACAGGAGTTCGCACATACCTCGGGAGCCATGAACTCGGGCGTGCCACAGAATGTGCTAGTGGTGTTGCCGAACCACATCTCTTCCTTGCACAGACCATAGTCAGCAACCTTGACGTGACCTTCCACAGTCAGAAGAATGTTGTCCAGCTTCAAGTCACTATATGTCCATAGTGAGCGAGCGGGTTCTGTCAATGAGGCAGTGCCTTACCGGTAGATGATGCCGTTCGCGTGGAAGTATTCGAGCGCAAGGAGCACCTCCGACGCATAGAACTTCGCCTGCCGGAGCGAGAACTGCTTGCGCTGGATGTGCAGCATCAGATCACCACCGGAGACGTACTCCATGACGAAGTAGACACGTGTCTCCGTCTGGAAACACGAGTGGAGGCCGAGGAGGAACGGATGCCGTTCACGCGCAGCCGTCATGAAAACTCGCTTCTCTGAACGGGTACTATAAACAAGGAGGTCAGCATGGTCGCCTTCAAAGACAGTAGGCGAACGTATGAAGGGATAAGAAAAAGTCGCCTACCTCTCCACTTCGTCGTTGTCGATGATGAACTCCTTCTTGAGCACCTTGATGGCGTATAGACTGCTGGTTTTCTTCTCCTCGGCAAGCATGACCTTTCCGAAGTTACCCTTACCGAGCACGGCGAGGAAGTTGAAGTCGTCAAGGCCGACCTTCCGCTTCCGTGCTGGAGGCCGTTGCACAACAGCGCCCGATGCGGGTGGGAGCGACTGCTGCCGGTCAGCTGGTGACATCCGTGGCGGCATCCCAGGTGCTGCGGCCACCGGCATCGTGGACTCCTTGTGCGGCGGTGGCGGGGGCACCTGAGAACGGTCAGTAGGGGGTCCTTCTCTGTTATGTGTGTGCGCGGGCACAAGTGCATACCTGATACCCGTCAAGTCCCTGAGGTGGCATGTCATAGGCGGGTGGCGCTCCGGGTCGTCCGGGATACGGCTGGTGTGGCTCTGTCGGGAACGGCGGGGCCATAGGCGGGCGTCCTGGTCGCCCTGCAGCAGGCTGCTGCGGGTATTGCCCAGGTGGCATGCCCTGCATACGTGGGTCGATGGGAGGCTGCTCGACGGCGGGGCTTTGTCGCATGTACCCGTAGTCGCCCATTGACGGCGGTTGGGGGGTCTCCGCCATAGTCATATGGGCCATTTGATCCGTTGGGGGGAGCACCTCTGGAGGGGGAGGGAGGTATTGCTGCTGCGGGGACGTACGAGGGGCAGGCTGAGCTGTCTGACGTCGTTTCTGCTCCTCCTTGCGCCGTGACACTTCCCGAGCCTCCTTGAGGAGCATGTTGGCGGTCTCCATGGACATACCGCAGAAGTCGGGGACGAGATGGGCGCAATTGGCGTGGCAGGTGATGTCGCATTCTGTGCACCGTCGTGCGTTCTTGCGGCCGAGGGGAAGCATGTAGCCGCAGTGGCAGCACCAGTTTGCGCCAATGTTGTTTATAGGTTCGAAGCGGTGGGGGATCCTGTGGTTGATCTTGTCTGCGTCATCTTCCTATATACGAGTACACAGGTAAGATGTACGCCGGACGGGAACCTTCGAATGCCACTTACACCTGTATTTGACTTCGATATACACTTGGTGACGACGTTTTGGTAGCACTTTCTGTGACAAGTGTATCGGCAATCTTCGCATTGGTATCCGGCAGCGTTGAGCAAGAACTCGTTGCAGAAAGCGCATAGGATGATCTGGTAGAACTGTCGCTGGACGAACTTGTGGCCGTTCATCTCGTGCACCTCGTCCTTGCGCTTACGGACGGCACCCTGACGGCCTAGACCGCCGGGGGCATCCAGTGGACGCTTCCGGACATTCTCTTTGACTGTATACGCGTTAAGCATGTATCCTGATATGCCATGTATGTATTGACTTACTGAAGTTCAGCCGCAACGCCAAAGCACCGGCGGGTTCAACGCTGAACCACGCGTCGATACCTTCTGATTGAGCGCCGCCAGGCATCGGACCTCCTAGAGGCACTACGCGAGCATCGCCGAAGGGAATCGGGGCATTCATATCACCCATAGGACCGCCTTGAAGTCCGACGCCGACGCTGTCATTGCCGTTGCCGTTCATGGCACCTGCTGTGACCCATCCGCCTTGCCCGCTCTCCGTCATGACCTTCTGTCGCCGCTGCGCCTCTACAAGGTCGTTGATTTTGACCCAAAGCAAGCCGATGAGCTGTGGGTTAGACTCGCTGGCCTGCTTGTCATAGACGGCAATTTCGACCTCGTTTGCTTTATCGACTGTTATCTCGAAACTTTCCATCCATCGGTCGGTCTTGGACGGGTGGGAGCGCTCTCGTTGCGTGCCTTCTACCTTGAACGAAACATACGTTTCGACCTGCTTGGACGCGGACCGGGATCGGAATGTCGGCGCGACGGGCGCATGGTCAAGCTCACGGGCACCCTTGAGGGTGACATGCAACGTTCCGGAGAGAGGCTTCGAACGGAGATTGTCTTTCCGCTCCCCGTCAACCCCAGGACCGCCAGGGCCCGACCCTGTCGGAACCGCGACGCTTAGCGAGATTAAACACGGAAGACAACTTCTCCGCTTACCCGCTTCCTCATCTTCTACGACATCGTCCAGAATGTGGAGATTTTTGTAGCGTCTGAGCGCGAACTGGAGCAACTGAATCTTCCGGTCACTTTCAATACGCTTGCTCTCCGCGTCCGCCCGAGACTTCTTGTCCCCATCGGCCTGATAGAGCTTCGCCATTTTGTCGATGCCCCTCTTGTACTGCATCTCGACCTGCAGCTTATACTCGAGTTGGTGAAGCATGCGCGAGATCTTGGCAGACGTGTGGGGTGTGTCTGCCTTGATCAGGTCCAGGTTGGTGTAGGCCTTAGGCTTGGGCATGCCGTAGGCGTCGTCCATGGGTGAGCCGCCGGCGGGATACATTTCCGGGGAGCGGTTGCCTCGGGCAGCGAACTCGGAGGCGGAGGACGTACCAGAGCGGCCGTCGGGCGGGCGGGTCATGCGGGGTGACTGGGGGAGCCCGCCCTGGGACGAGCTAGTGCTGCTGGATCGGGCGTGATCGTCGCGCTGCTGCATCATCTTGCGGGAGTGCAGCTCGCGGAGGGTGTCTTCGAAATAGGAGAGGGAGCGTTCCGCCTCACGGATCTTGGCGTCGTTCATGCGGAGGACATCGGGGTTGCTGGTGGCCTGGCGGATGAGCTTGGAGCCTTCGAGGATCTTGCGCTCCGTCTCGATGCGCTTGTAGACTTCCTGGATCTTCTGGTCCAGCTCGTGCGCCTGAACATAGATGAGATGAGACGAGACGATGCGGTACAGTGCGTGCTCACCATGGCTGAATGAATGGAGGCCCGCAGTCGCGGGGGGGAGCGGATGGCGGACTTGTTGGGGGAAGTTCAAGGGCCAGAAAGCGCGGCAAAGAGGAGCGGCTCAGGCTGAGAGAGACGTGCACCGAGGCGGTGTGTGACAGAGATTCGGAGACTGTGCCCTGTGTTCAGTCGCCCACCGCCACTTTCCCCAGATAAGATGCTTATCGTTTCCTTTCCTTATTTACCTTTCTCTCCCTCTCCCGCCACCCCCGCCTCGCTCACCGCCCCGCCGTCCGCCATGCCGTCCTTTGCCACCACCTCCGTCATTCGCGATGCGTCGGACGGCTTTGCACTCGCCCTCACCGCCCGCCATGTCCTCGTCGCCGGCGCTCCGTCTAGTGCTGTGCACGCAGTCAAGGGCCGTTTTCCCAGTGGCGTCGACGTCATCCTTCAATCCAACCTGAGTATCTCTGTCGACGGGAAGTATAATGGCGCGAGCGTCGATGCGCGCACGATCCAGTCCTCTGCACTGGCCAAGCACCTCCTGAACTACTTTTGCGTGGTTCGTGCTTTGTCTTGGCCGAGGCCATAGCTTCTGACTCAGCCACTTGCACTGGGCAGAATGGTGAACAGCTCGGAGTGA
The DNA here is from genome assembly GCA_900155495.1 of Porogramme epimiltina. Lineage (NCBI taxonomy): Eukaryota > Fungi > Basidiomycota > Agaricomycetes > Polyporales > Polyporaceae > Porogramme > Porogramme epimiltina. Next base: position 121,960 of record FTLJ01000436.1, read on the forward strand.
GAACTGCCTCCGGCATATTTCTGGACAGCACCGACGGGAAAGCCAAATGTGCGTGCGTAGACCTTTCGGTGGCCACACGCCATCCCCATTCGCGGCCCCGCATCGCCTACAATGCCGGTCACCGTCAAAACCTTCCACGCGTCGTAACTCATTCGCGTCTTCCTTTCTGCGATCAGTTACTTTATCTTCCACACGGCCAATCCTCGAGACGCGTCAAACGTGTGTGCTCTTAGCTTCCATTGAGCTCCTATATGTCTGCAAGATACCGCAAATACCCGCACCTCCGGCCGAGCAGGGTTTCTTCGGCAGAGGAGGTCCGTGTGTGCTTACGCGCCGTTTATTACAACACAAAGCCCACTGACGCGAAGACGTTACAGATTGCTCACCACCTTCGGCCGACCCCTTTTCTCCACATGCTTTTCTGCCACTAGTGGCCGCACTAGATCGCACCGTGGAGAAGTTTGCAATGCTCCATCTCGTCAGGTGCGTGTCAATCCTGGCCTTTACCGTAAACGTGTATCGATCGACGTATTGAACAGACGTTACCCGTTGATTTTTGGACCTTGGCGAGAAGTAAGCAGGTCTTATTCGAAAATCGTATGCTGGGCTAGTCCTCATCCACGAAAATTTTGATCAGCGATACGACGCTGAAATTGCCGCATCGACCAAAATCGCGCAGAGCGTTTCAGATATTATCCACCGTTCCCCCAACGCTGCGTTCCGCAATCAATGTCGTGGAATAGTTAACGTCACACCCGCGGCTCTGCTTTCTCTTGCTCAGTGCTAACCTATCCCTCCACACAGGCACTACATCGGGAACACACAGTCGTCGGGGCACAATCGGCCGCCTCACTCCAAGTAGTCCTTTCTCATGGCTCGACTGGTGACGCCGACCAGAATAGCCTGGAAGGATCGTCCCTAGTCGAAGGTCAGGGTGTGTCAACCTCCCTTGATTTCTGTGACATCATTTCCGCGGCGATGGAGCATATTCTCAAGCTCAACTCAAAACGTGCGCGGTACAAAGTAAGTCCCGGGGGTACATGTCCTTCTATCTCCGCCTTCACTGTTGTTCTAGGGCGCGGCCTCGGCGGCAACCGGGCAGGGGTCTAGACTGTGTGACGACGATGCCTTCGAGCTATCGAACGACCGCCCTGGCCCTTTTGTGGACGCCCTTGATGACGAGCGTCAGTCGTCACCAGTCGGGCTAGGTGATCCAGACCGTGTCGAGCTCTGGTTAGACGATACGGACACAGACACGATCGGAGAGGGTCGAGAAGATAGCCTCCGCTTCTCCGACGAATCTGATCTAGACGACGACATCTGGGTCTCCGACAAAGCGGAGTCTGTTCGGGTCACAAGCCCTCTCCTGGAATATTTGGACGACCGCTGGGACAGTTCGCAGTCTACTCTCGATGTGCGTGATCTCCCTAATGTTTTCACGTTGCTATTCATACGAATCTATTTGCAGGACCTGGCTTGGGGTGACGAAGAGGTCTCCTTGACCTACTCTCAGTCCTCAGTCACAAGTACTGCGTTCTCCGATCCCTCTCCGCGCGACATCTTACCCACGGACCTGCTTCTTGACGCCAAGGAGGTTGAACAACTGGGCGATCTCCTTCAAACCGATCGATCTAGGACTTCTCAGCACTCTGGTCTTGTTCTGTCAAAGAAAGATGACCAAGTACTTGTGAATCTGCGGCACGACGATAGCCTGATGGCCTTTGACGACTTGGATATGCTGGTCTATCTAGACTCTGGGTCTCTGTCACCTGCCTTCGACGATTCCGCGGACGAGGCGATGCCATACTTTTCTATTCTCACAGACGACGATCTGGAAGCTGCCCCTGGTTCTAGGGCCTTGAATGCTTCCGCATCGGAGCTCGGCGCCGGGGCAGACACTGAAGACACTCCAGGATCATCTGACGGAAAACACCTATCGCACGACCCCAACAACTTACGTCCCGGAACGCCTCTACAACCTTGGGGAGCCGCCGGAAGCCCGGCCTCGTTGCGCGAGATGAGAGGCTCTGTCAGCGCACACCAGGTTATCGATAGATGGGGAGGAGGGGGCGATTGGGCACATGAGGGGAACGAGGGCAGCCTCGTTGCACACGATTCGGGGCACGCGATGATGATAAGACCCTGGGGGAAGGCGGACGGGAGCGCAGGTGCGGATGGGGAGGAGTCGGAGTCTGATGGAGAGAATGCCGAGGCGAGGGACATGCTGTTTATTGAATAGCTCGTGAGCGTCCCGTACAATGCGGCTGCTCCCACACCAACGGGGATCGCTGTAGCTTGCGTCAGCGGTCTTGAGCGTTCAGGCTGAAGTGGATAGTTTTGCGCAGTATTATGCGCATCGCTACAGCAAGCTACCTGGCGGTGATGGGCAGGAGGCATCTGGGTGCTTTCCTACGTACAAGAGCGACGGAGGCGGGCATGGTGGTGAAACGGACGGCGCCCAGACGACGAGAGCGATCTGGATCGGGAGGCTGTTGCGCCACACAGCGTCACCGGAGCATAATTTGAGCTCCGCCAAAACTCCGCTGCACGTGCAAACGGGAGCACAGGCGGCTAAGAGAGCTTCATTCACGACCTCCATCCTCTACTAGCTCGCTTCATTCCATCCATAAGGCCCAAGCTCCTCACTCCCCCGCGCTCGACAGAGCATCGCTCTCCTCTGTCCCTTCTCTTCTCGTCTTCGCGCAACACAACCCCAACACTTCGCCCAGTGCTATTGCCGCCACTTCGCCATGTTGCCCGCCAAGCGTAACAAGGTCGACATCAGCGTACGTTCTATCGTCTTCATAGCCCCGTCCGGTCATGGCTATCGCTCTTCGTGTCTACGAAGATCGCAGATCGCTGGACCCCCTGTTTCTGTGGATATCTGGCTGACGCGACTGGTCGATCACATTACAGAAACTCACGGAGGAGGAGCAGAAGTTGTTCCGCCTCTATGGCAAGCTCCCGACGCACAAGAACGTGTTAACGAAGATGCAGAAGGTGTGTACCCCTCTCTTTACTCGCCACAAACCCCTCCCTCTGTTTCTGCTGTCGGATTCTTGTATTGATCCAGTTTTACCGTTCAGGATCGGAAGTATTTCGACTCTGGAGATTACGCGCTGAGCAAGGCCGGCAAGGCGCCCCAGAACACTGTCGGAACTGCCATTCCCAATCCCGAGAAGTAAGTGTCCCTTTCCGTTGACCCGCTGCGCCCATGGCGGTACCCCTGTGCCCTGTACCTGCCTCCTTCCCAATTCTATGCTATGCGGTGTTGCGCGCTTCCTAGGATGGACGGAACGCTGACCGACCGATAATCTCCACTTTCACAGCATCCCCCACGCCACTTCTCCTCCCGTGCACCAATCGCTTTCGGTGTCCCCTACAAACACTACCGGGAGCGCAGTGCCTGTCAAGGAGAGCCCGCTTGCTGAGCCCAAGCCCGTCGACGCCGAGAGCGAGCCAGTTGTCGCCGAGGAGGACGCGTAGACGCGCATGCACCTGCCTTGCTGCTGCGTTCTCGTACCTCCCCTGCACTGTGCTTCCGACCACGTACCGCACATGACCGCCACGCCCCTCCACGCCCTCACGCATCGCCCCCTTGCATCGCTCCACCCCTCATTTCGGCCTTGCCCAGGCGTCCACTGATCCGGACATCTGACATGAATGCTCCTCAAGCTGCCTACGGAGCCCCCCGCCGTTTGTCTCCCCTCTCCTCTCCTATCTGTCGCATCCAAGTTGCATCCATCCCCTCATGTCCAAACTGTCATCTATCATCTACCCTGCTGTACCGGAGTATATTCATTAGTTGCACGAGGACCGGCCAGCGTGCATTGTACGAGTACTTCTGAGGGGCGTGGTGCGTGCGGGGTCCCCGTGTTCATGACCTTCATCTTCCATGCCTTAGCGGCGCCGCCCGCGGTGGAGGGCGTGCCGTCCCTGCTTCCTTGTACGAACTCCTCTGTACGGTGTAATATATGGACGCACTGAAAGGAATCATAGGAGCTAACGCTGTCGAGCCTCCGCTTCGACATCCTTGCCTCAAGCACTGTAGGTCCTCCTTGTTCACGCTTCAAGCTGCACGAGACCCCTAGAGTTGAAGGGGTTTTAGCAAGAGGAGGCTATAACCGAGCGGCATACTACTATCTGTTGAAGAACGCCCGACGTAACTTGATACCACTTCGTCTATGAGTCCCGCCACCATGCCCTTCGCGAATACACAAGGACTCGTTCCCGCGAGTCAGCCACCAATGTACCCGAAACTACATTGATCACGGGAGACTTGAACTTGCTGGTAGATGACACGACGCAACCTCATAGACTTGAAGATGCGATGGATTAGCCAGTGGTGACAATGCGCTCGAGGCATACACTGTTCGGAGAGAACGTCAGGCAGCGACGGTTATCCTAGAGAAGGTGCCCCCAACGCCACGAATATATTATGCGAGTAGTAGGAGGATCGATTTGCATCGATAATATCAGACCGAAAGATCGTCAAGACCATACATAGCAGGAGGACTTCAACTAAAGTACCCGCGCAGGTGCGCCCATTTTGCACGACGTGGAGTGACAACGTCTTAATTTTATGATAAACGATCCATAAGGATGCTTATCCCTATCTCAATAAAGCCACTCTAGATCTGAAGAGTTTAAAGAAAAGCGAGCATTCGAGTACTGGGTTCTGCGACATGCGTATTAGGCGGTGAGTTCGTATACTATGCACTTAGTAGGCTAAGCCAGATGGAAGCCTTCCGATGTCACGGCGGCATGAGCGAGACGAGCCTTTAGAACTTGATGCTGATGGTCTTAAATTGTTAGCACATACTACACTAAGACTCTTCTAGCGCACGATGCGCAATGGTGCGGATGGTGGGAGGCTAGAGCTACCTGTGAGGCGCACGCCCACATAGCCTTATTAAGAAGCCCTTGGAGATGCTTGACACTTCATGCACACCACGTTTACAATACACTAGTCTATTCCGAGCCATGCATGATGTAACATCGACCACTCTACGACAATGGAGGGGAGCTCGATGCAGACCAAAACAAAATAGGAAAGCAATTCAGAAAACGAGAGTATGTAGTAGCGTACACGCCGAGCGATGACGCGGAAGGCACACAGCCGCCCGCCACCCACACACAGCGCACGCCCGACGCTCAGCTCCAGACATCCGTGAGGAACCTGCTCCGCTCCTTAAGGAGCTTGAGCTCCGCCGCGCCCTCCACCTCGCCGCTGCCGCCCTTCGCCTCGCCGAGGATCCGGCAGAGCGTCTCCTCGACGGCCTTGCTCATGCTGCGCGCGTCACCGCAGATGTACACGTAGCCCTTGCCGTTGAGGATCGCGTCCGCGACCGTCTCGCGGTCCTCCCAGAGCAGGTCCTGCACGTAGATCTTGCCCCCGTCGGGCTTGTACACCTCGCGCGAGAACGCGCACCGCAGCGTGAACTTGCCGTGGAGCTCCTTGGCGTACTCGGGCCACTCGTCCTTGTACAGGAAGTCCTGGTTCGACGTGCGGCAGCCGAAGTAGAGCCGGATGCCTCCCCAGTCGGCGAGGCCCTCGGGGCCGTTCTTCTCGATCGTGCGGCGGGCCATGGCGACGCGCTCCTGGACGAAGCCGCGGAACGGAGCGACACCCTGGTAAAGAAAGATTAGCGCCTACTCTACCGCATACTGTCATTGATATACTCACAGTACCGGGTCCAATCATGATGACAGGGCTCTTAGGGTTCGTGGGCAGACGGAACGTCGAGCGGCGAACGTGGATGGGAACCTTGTAGACCGTCTCCTGCTTGTACGCGCCACGGGGTCCCTCGATCGCGTATTGGGGCGTGAGGACACGGGCAGGCTCGTCCTTGGAATCAATGAGCGGCGCCTCTTCGCCATTAGCGGCGTACTTGAGGTTAAGCAAGAAGTTCGAGCCAGTACCGAACACCCAGCGCGCCTTGACACGGTCGCTCGTGATGGACTCGTACTTGAGGACAACGCAGGTGACGTGAATGGAATGAGGGTGGAGCTTGGGGCTGGACGAGATGGAGTAGTACCGGGGCTGGAGGCGGGGGATCGACGACACGATAATGTCGAAGGGAATCTTCCAGGCGGTGGTGTTCTCCGGGGACGGAGGGAGTGAGAGGTTGTTGCCGGCAGCGAGCTGGAGGACTTCGCCGAGCTTGAGGCAACCATTGTGGACGACGTTGTTGTACTCCTCCTTGTTCGTGTTGAGGTTCTTCATGAATGCCTCGGCCTCGGGAGTGGGGGCGAACTTCGACAAGACGCCGAGGATCTGACGGCCCGCGACAGCGCTGATGTCGATGTAGTGACGAAGGACGGTGACATAAGTGGTGGGAACCGGGAACGGAACTTTGGCGAGGGCCGGGTCAAGCGACTCAATCTGGATGACAGCATCCTTCTTCTCGTGGAGGCCCAGGGCGCACAGAAGGCGCTCAACTTCCGCCTCAGCGTTGGAAGGCCAAACACCGACGTGGTCGCCATGCTGGTAAGTGATGCCAGAGTTCTCCGTGTTAAGCTCGGCGTGAATGCAGTTGCGGTCGGCATCGGAGGCAAACAGCTCCCGGGAGACGGTGATTGGGGCGGGGTAGGGGTTCTTCGCGTCGTGAATGCCCTTGGAGCGAGTGAGAGCGCGCGCCGAAAGTTCACCTGCTCCGACATTAGCGCCTTCCTCATTGTCAGACCGGGAGAAGCGACGTACCGAGGTAAACTTTCTCCGGAGCATGGTCAGCAACCTCAGTGACAACGAAGTCGGGAGAGTCGCCGCCCTGGCCCTCTTCGACACCCATTATGCGCGCGAACTCTTCCCACATGCCGTCCTTCCATTCGAGGTAGTCCTCCTCCATGCTCTTGTCATCGTCACCCTCGCCGCGCTCGCCGATACGGGTCGCTCCCATCTTCGCCAGGTCCGAATCAACGTTGCGTGAGATGAGGTTGTAGTGCTCGTAAGTCTTGTTGCCGAGACCGAAAACGACATACTTGAGACCCTCGAGTTTGTGCTCTCCGTTAGAGAACTCGAAGCTCTCATCGGAGAGGTTCTGGCAGAGGGTAACGGCGTTGTCGGTGGGCTCGCCCTCACCGTAGGTGGCCATGACGAAGAACGCGCAGCAATCTTCCGGGATTTGGTCGAGGTTCTCGAAGTCATACTCCTCGGGGTCACAGACAAGGGAGGCAAGGCCGAACTTCTGCTTGGCTTCCTTGGCAAGGCGGATAGCATACTCCTCCGCAGTGCCAGTTTGCGAGCCGTAGAAGATGACGATGCGCTTTTTCTGGGGCCACGTTGCATTCCATTAGCGAAATGTGAGACGTGTCAGACATGCGGCAAGAAACTTACACCATCCTTCATCTTTGCGACGAAGTCCCGTGGGTTTCCGCCGCCAGCATTTGCCTTCGAAGAAGTGACCGGTACGGATTTAGGCTTGGATCCGGCGAAGAGCTGGTCGCGGAAGAGGTAGACAGCTGCGAGGACGACCCCGAGCGTGAGGATGATGACGTCGGAGGACGCCATGACCGACGACGATGTCGACGACAGGCGGGGGAGAGGGAGAGGGGAGAGGGGGAGAGAGAGGGACAAGGAGAGAAAGCCGAGCCGGAGGAAGTTGTGAAAGCGAGAGGGATGGGCGAGAAGCAGGCACGTATATATCTCGAGTCTGCCCTCGCCCCATATCAGGCAAGTCAGGCGATGCGCCCGCTCCTGGGGCGCTTATCTCACCCCGTTTACGTTCGGCATTCAATCCAAACTGCATGCGTCTCTCTTCGCGCGTCCACCGCCCCTCCACCGCCGTCCGAGTTACCGGCCCAGATCACGCACTATGTCTTAACAGCCCTGTAGGGCTTTAGAGAAGGGGCGCTGCTCAAGAGGCTCTCCATACTACGAGTATGCCGCAGTGTTTCGCAGGTACCTTATTACCCCGCCTTCCTCGGAAGTTTCTCCTACACTGCAATCTCAGATCATTTTCCCAGTGAGAAGACGCCCACAGAGGAAGGGCAGGTAGACATTCATCCATGTGCACTTCACAAAATACGTACTTATACTGCGTCATCGGGTGAAACGGTATGAGTCTTAGAGGGCTGTCATAACACGAACGTCACTACCATGCCCTATCCAGGAAGGACCTAACCAGTCATAAGCATTCACGAAATCGCGTAGCCGCAATGTCGGTCGTAAGAGGGCTCACCTCAAACTTTAGTCTCGTTCATGGGGCATACATTGAATGGGAAGCCTTTTCGGAGAGCATGTCAGGCGACACAGCGCCAAGCTGTACTGAGTGCTATAGTATACTGCTTTACGAGGTCGCAGTCTTGCCATACTCCATCTGGGAAGCAATCCCTCTCTCGACCACGTTGTCGAATGTAAGCATGCCAATCTCTCGAATCATCCGACTGACGCTCAACCAGATGCCCGTTGATGGTACATGTCCAGCCCTCCGCAGGTATCAGGCAGCTGACAACCCAGCGACAGTAGATAACGCAATAGACAGAACGTAGAAACCCGAACGAGGTTTGTGGTCTTACGGGGAGTCTTTTGTGCGACACCTACCATGGTTGGCTGCATCGTTTTCCGGTCGGACCCCAGCCGCCTTCTGCGTTGATCAAACTCATCCTCGAGAGGAGCGATGACCGGGGAATAGGAACAACCTTGTAGCTGATTGGAGCACTACAGCCACATCAAAAACCAGGTCATGAAAACGTACGATACGTACACGGAATCAGCCTCCGAGCTCTTCGACGCGCCCACGTTTTTATACACGACCTAGATGCATCTGGGCTCGGAGGGCTATCGCCTCGAACACACAGTTGTCCAATCGTGATGAGAAAAGCGGGGCTTCGCGATATGATTCACATGTTTTAGCCTCCACGCCATGCACATACACGCAGCTTCTACCTACTCATTCCCAAGGCCGAGGGCGGGAGGGGCCCTGGTAGTTCGAAGATGGCTTCGTGTTGAACCCTACTGGCCAGCTAAGAGAGATGTGATGTCCCTTGCATTGCTTTGAATGATGAGTATATAGACATGAGCATATTCGCAAGAGCGGAGGTGCGATGCGAGATATAAAGTTGCGTCAGTGGCTCTTTGGGCGCTTGTGGACGGGAAGACCTGATCTCGATCGCACCGTGGTGCAGATCCCTCCTAGCCACTGTCTTCACAAACAGCCACACCTTCTTTCTTGCACCCATCTCGATATTAAACCCCAGAATTTCTCACATCAAAGCCATACAAACCTCTCACCGATGGACGACGAGGCTTTCTGGAACAGTGATCCCCAGGTTCTCCAAGATGCCGAATGGACGAAGATTTCCTCTGACTTCACTAACGTACGTCCTCGGCCTCATCCCGCCCGGACCTTCCTATCCCCCTGACACAGTTCCTTACAAACAAAAGGCAGGATACCGCGAAGGTATCACCGCAGGAAAAGAGTCCGCGCTCCAAGAAGGGTTCGACGACGGTTTCGCAAGCACCGGTGCGCCCCTTGGGCGCGAGCTGGGCATCCTCCGCGGACTCTGCTCCGCGCTTCTCGCCTTCCTCAGCCGCTCTTCCCCATCCACACCCCCGCTCTCCCCGCTCTCCCCAGACATACCCGCACTCATAGACGACGTGCGTGCGATCGCTGCGCAGCTCGCGGAGGTACGCCTATCCGACATCGCGCCCCCGGACGCCCAAGCGGTCGCGCACGCGCGCGAGCACCTCGCCGACACCGCGATGGCCGTCGACTCGACCGACGATGACGAGGTCGACCCTGCGGCGCTGAACGAAGACATCAGGGACAAGCGCGACATGGAGGGCCTGGAGGACCTCATGGCGCGCATGGGCGCAGGCACTACCGCCGCTGCCGCGCCCGCGCGTCCCACGCCGCAGGACGTAACGAGGCTGCGGGAGCGTCTGCTGGGGATTGCGCGGGGTTTGGGGCTGGAATTGCAGTGGAGTTGAGGTTGATTGTTACGGAGGCGGAGGATTTGCACAGTCGATACGACTCACTGCGGCTCCGCCGCAGGCGTGGGCTCAGCGATGCTTACCCCTCACGCCGGATCGGGCGCGCGGGGCCCGGCACACCATCCGAGATCGTTATGGCACGTACTCTGTGCGACGATGGTAAGTGAACATGAATATATGCGTTATGTCTTAGTCGTGTGCTCATAACTTTGGCGACTTGTCTAGCGTCCCCGAGAGTAACGGGAGTATGTCAGGACTGACTACCTGATGCTCAAACTTGCGAGGGTGAGTTCCCTGACAGTGGCAATCTGACTCAAAGCCCCGATACTGAGAAAGAAGCCCTGGAATACAGGTCATCATTCACACTCTCCGGCATTAGAAGGCCTCAAAACGTAGCACGGAGCGAATGCCGCCACGGGGCCGTCGGGGTCGGGGCCCGTCTTCCGACATGGTCATGCCTCTCATACAGGTTTCAATTGCTCCTCTAAACTGTGTCTAACGTGGTCGTCGAGCCCCTTCCCAATGAAAACGAGCTTCCCCGAGTCGGGTAGCCCGAGCTCTCCTTCTTCCTTGACCTGTGTGATCTCGTACAAATTCCGCACGCCTTGCAAGACGTGCAGCTCGCCCGTGTCCATCACGAAGAGGCCCTTGCAGCGTAACACGTCAACCGCACCCGCCGGCCCTCCCGGCACCTGCTTCTCCCACAAGACGCTTCTAATCCACTCGTCAAGCCTGTCCATCTGAGTTGGGCTGAGTCTGGGACACTCGACTTGCAAGCTCGAGATTCCTCGCAGCTCGTAGTGCGTTGGCTCCTTGGCATGGTCGTGCTCGTGGTTGTCGTCGCAGTGGGCGTGATCGTGATGTTGCTTTGCGCTTCTTCGCGACTCGTGTAACAATTGGCGAGAAGCATACGCATCGACGCCCATGATGTGCTTCAGGTCGATCTCCCCTCGCGTGGTTCTGTAAAGGGACGCCGTGGGGTTGAGTCCGCGGATCAGCTCTTCCGTCGCATCTACTTGAGCGGCAGGTACGAGATCGACTTTGTTGAGAAGGATGACGTCTGCGGCTGCTATTTGTCTGCGCGCCATAGTGTGAGTTGTTCTGTAATGGAGGGGCGTGACAGGGATTGAGCTCACCGCAAGCTCTCCCCAATACCGTCCGCAGCGTGATCTTCATCCATTTGCTGCACCAGGCGACGTTGAGGGATGTGCATACAGGGGTTGGGGACGGAAGGTGCGTACCTGACGCCCGAACACTGCGTCTACTACGCAAACCACGCCGTCTAGGTGTATATCGCGGCCCAGACCCATAGAATAGTCTTCGTTTAGCCAAAACATCGACGCGATGGGGCCTGTAGGATGGAGCCATGATGTTCGCGCCAGTTCCGGTAGACTGACGTAGTGGATTGACATACCTGGGTCGGCGAGACCAGTCGTCTCCAGGAGAATGTGGTCGAATGCACCTTTGCGCTTCATAAGCTTTTCGATAGCAGCTATGCCCGTGTCTTTAATGCTACAGCACAAACAGCCATTCGCAAGCTCAAGGAACTCTTCTGACTGTTCGCTGGGGTCATCGGGAGAAGAGACATTGATAGTCTTTGCTGAGATTGTGAGGGAAAGGCGTCGAGGCGGAAGGTGAAAGAGAAACACATTGAATATCTCGCACAGAGGTCAGAAACGTAAGGACACACCTTCGATATCCTGTTCCGCGCAAGTCGGACTCAGCACTCGCTCCTGCGATTGAAGCAGGATACACGCATACCGCAGTGTCCCCAAACTCGTTCATAATGACCGCGATCCGGTAGCCATGCCGCTCTGTGAGAATACGTCTTTGACCGGGGGTCAGCAAAGAGCTCCGCCGACGTAATGGAGGTGGCACAAGACGCACCGAACGAGGGTAGATTTCCCGGCACCAAGAAAGCCGCAGATGATGGTGAGGGGCACCGTCACCGGATTTTCGTCTGCCTCCGCGGACTGAGATGAGATGTCTAGTGGCGGGGACTCGATCGTAGTCGAGTCGAGGAGGTCCCTGCCTAGGTTTGAGCATACCAGGCACCACGGACGCGGAGATTATACACACGGGATATCATCGATGTCGTCCATAGTCTTAGCAGGGTGACTGAGTGGCCAGATAGAAAGAAGGACGGGTCCACCGGAGTGTCACGCAGGCACAGTCTCAGAAGAGGCAAAGGAGCCGTTATACAAGGTTGCGACTCGGGGTCAAAGACGAAACCGGACATCTGAGACGCGGTCAGGGATCGGTCTCCCGGCGTGCTGCCCATAGCCGCCCACTACTTTACGTCTCTCTTCCATTACACCCCAGTCCCTCGTCCACCACCCTCCCGTTCCTCTCAGACGCCTTCAACATGGACACAACGGCGATGAGCGCGGAACAAATCCGCGAGCTAATCCAGGGTCCCAGCGATGTCGAGTGGTCGTACGTGTAGCTTGCCTTCGGACTTCAGCCACAAGGCTGACAATAACATGTCCGTGCTGTTTGCCAGGTATGAGATGCGCCGACAATGCCAAGAGATCCTCCCACATCTATTCCTCGGCCCTCTCCAAGCTTCTAAGTCTCTGGACACACTGAAGTCACTCGGCATCACACATATGTACGTTCAGCCACCGATGTGGCTTCACGCCACGGTGTACTGAACCTCGAGCCTGGTGTTCGCCTTCCAGCGTGTGCATACGGGACGCGAAGGAGGCGTTCTCAGTGCGTCCACGTTTTCCGGAAAGCTTCCAGTACATGGTCCTGGACGTACAGGACACCGAGGAGCAGAACTTGATCAGTCTCTTTCCGGGGTGAGTCTTCACCTTTCTCCGTCTCGCAGCTGTCGCTCAACTTCGCGACGGGTGGCGCGCGTATTGTTAAGCGCGAAGAAGTTCATTGACAACGCCATTGCGAACGGAGGCTGCGTATTGGTCCATTGCAATGGTGCGCCACACCTTTGTTCCCTTTTGTGCATTCTGTAAACACATCAGTATGTTCAGGTGGAATCAGTCTGTCGCCATCGTTCGTGGTGATGTACGTCATGCAACACTACGGGCTATCATGGGAGGACGCACTGCACATGGTCCAGAACCGCCGATACTGTATCTCACCTAATGGTGGGTTTATAACTCAAATTAAGGTGAGCCTCGGCCGTCATGACGGGTATACTTGGTTGCCGCTGTTTAACACCTTATGCAGGAGTACGAATCGATCTACAAGGCAACGAAGGAAGTCGCAACACACAATCATCGCCTCGCTTCTGTTCGGAGAAAGCGGTCTGAGGAAGACGATGAAGATAATATCCAGCGGTTAGTCCGATTCATTCATCTTTTCGCGCCCCACCCCAACGAACCTCAATCGCGCACAGGGAAGGAGAGCGAACAAAGCGTGTATATGTGGACGATGATGACGATGATGACGCTATGGAGATGTCGTAGTGTCTTGTCTCTCCTGCTCTGGAACTTATTTTGTGCTTCTTGGTACCATATCCCTACTTCCTTAATAGCTACAATCGCCCCACAACTCCTGCTGTCTCTACCGTCGCGTACACTGAATACGAGCTATCCGTTTTGCTGTCCGCTGTTTATGACGAGTTTCCTTCAAAACGGACACGCTGAGCTACCTTTTCGGTCGTGGTGGCCGCAAACACTTGGCGGATACACGGCCCGTTTGCGGGCCGAGTGGTGGATGCCACGTTTGGGCGCCTGTTACCGCCCTCCACGTATTCTCCGAACAGGCTTCGCCACGGACAATTCACTGCTTTACCCTAACTTATTGCTTTCGGTCTCTCTCTTAATCACTGCTGCCCCCTCGCTCGCCTAATTTCGACCGCGCCAGCTAGCTGAGGCTCACTCAAACCTCCAAGATGTCGTACATGAGGTAGACACCATCCCTTGCCGTCAAAGAGATCGGGCGGATGACTTAGGCGATTGTATGCAGGCTTGCCTCGTGTGTGGTGGGGGTGTACTCCATGTTTTTGGTACGTGATGTGTTCGTGCCAAGTGTATTTGTGGCTGACCCGCGCGTAGCTATGGGCAATTGCCCAGGAACGATGTACGTTCAAACGAGTTATCCCTTGGAGATGTTCAACTTATGTCCATGGCAGTATCCGTTCCTTTCCAACACATAGATGGCGCCTCCTCCGAGAAGTTCAGCTCTCCTCTCTTCATGGGAACATGTCAAAGTTTCCTCAGCGCGCTTGCCGCCTTGGGCTACCTATACCTGCGTAGAAAGCCAAGACAGACCTTCCGTCAGACGCTGGGTCTCTTCAGCTCAACGAATCTTACCTCCAATGGGGCGGCGAATGGCTCCGCTAAAACCGCCGCTAACGGTAGTGCGAAGGCAAATGGACATACCCCGGACGCACATAAACACGATACCCGTTTCGACAACAAGTCTCTCCTACTACGCTACTTCCAATGCGCTGTGTTCATCACTTCCGCCGCGCCGTTCGGATTCGCGGCTCTGTCCTACATCACATATCCCGCAATGGTGCTCGGCAAGTCCTGCAAGCTCGTCCCCGTCATGATCATGAACGTCCTTCTCTACCGCCGCAAGTTCGCAAAGCACAAGTACCTCGTTGTCGCGATGGTTACGCTCGGCATCACCATGTTCATGGGATTCGGGAAGGAAAAGCCGTCCAAGTCGAAGGCGTCGTCCAAGAACGGCGATCTCTCCGCGTACACGCAGCTCATTGGCATCACCTACCTCCTCATCAACCTTGCGATCGACGGCGCGACAAACTCGACGCAGGACGAGATCTTCGCGCGTTACCGCGTCACGGGACAGCAGATGATGTTCTGGATCAACCTGTTCTGCACCGCGCTCACGGCCGTCATCTCCACCCTCCCCCTCCCGTACATTCCTGTCCTCCACCCCTCAACGACCGGCACCGAGCTTCAAGGCGCGCTCGAGTTCATCCGCACTCACCCCTCCGTCGTGGTGCCGCTGGCACAGTTTGCATTCACTGGAGCCCTCGGCCAGTTGTTCATCTTTGAGACCCTGCAACACTTCGGCTCACTGACGCTTGTGTATGTGCTTTCCAAGCTCGCTTGCACTGATCCACCGCTGATACGTCCACAGCACCATCACATTGACGCGAAAGCTGTTCACCATGCTACTTTCGGTCGTTGTCTATAATCACAAATTGACGCCAGGACAGTGGCTTGGTGCCGCAGTGGTGTTCGCAGGCATTTCGGTCGAAGCTTGGGTGAAGCGGAAAGGTAACTCGAAATGTCTGATTTTACAACCAAATTGCTGACGACACATTCATAGATGTGCACGCAAAGAGGGTCATCCAGGAGAAGGAGAAAGCTCGTATTAAGACGTTGTGAAACACATTATAGATAGACAACACTTGGATCTCATTCCTGTGCATTGATGACGTATAAGTCGAACTGAGTGGTTCTAGTCAGAAGTCCGAGTGCCGTTTGCCGTTTGCAACACGTGTTGGCCCAAGGCTGTGCGCGTTCTCGGAACGCCCCAAGCACTGGTATAAGGTCACGGAGGAAGATATGCTAGCGTCGCCTCTCTCTTTGCACATTCCTGCCCTCTCAAACACTCTTCCCGAATCTCCGCCGATTCCTAGCCATGAACGTGTCACGTTTAATCCAGCCCTGCCGGCCGCAACTTCCCGTTACTGTGATGGAGCGCATAATCGACGAGCTCAGTACACGAGGTGACAGAGCGTCTCTTCGTACTTGCTCGTTGGCTTGCACTACTTGGCTGCCAAGGTGTTGTTATCATCTGTTCAAGGCGCTCTATGTCAAGAACAAGTCTCAATTTGACGCTCTCTGCAATCTGTTGAGAGGCTCTCCCGTTTTGCGTAGCCTGGTAGAGGAGGTCACTATTTTCCTTCCCAGGCTATCCAACAGAAGTCAAGCCGTCCATGATGTGGCCATTGCTCTCCTCCTCCGACATGTTCCGCACATCCGTTCTTGGTCTTTTACTACCGATGCAAACGACACCAGTACCTCTCAAACATTCAGGAGTACGACGCTCACATATTTGCGGCAATATTCCTCGGTTCGACGTCTGTCGCTTGACTATATCATGTTCCGTGATCAGGCTGAAGTCGCCCGTCTTCTCCTCAACCTCCCTGCCATCGTATCGCTCCGATGTGGCCCTGATGTGCGGGTTTCCGCATACGCGGACATTCCTATTCCGATCAAGAATCGCCTCTCTACCAGACCTCGCCTTTCCACACTCGAGGTATGCTGCTCATGTAAATAGTCGAATGAAGTATTTTAACATCCGTTCTACTAGGTGGGGCATGAAGTGGATGTTTCACTTGTCACCCTTCTCTTTCACCTCGACCTGTCGATGATACATGATTTCTCCTTCAGCTACCTCAGCTATGAGCCACGTGCGTTTGTTAAACCTTCCATGTCTCTCGTTATGAGCTAACAGCTATAAACTTCATAGATCATATACCGGTCCCTCTAGTAGAGTCACTCATCAGTCTCCAGTCCATGAATATTATCTTTGAGGGTGTCACAGACAACGCTGAAGAGATGCAAAAGTTCTTACAATGGCTCGGTGTTTTCCTCTCCAACAATCCACCGCCTTCGACCCAGCAGCATCTCAGGGTAATATTCAAGCACCGCCTAAATCTTGCTGCTAGCTGGTTGATGTTCCGGGTGGACATGTTTGCCCAACTCTGCCAAGACGTAGACGCTACTTTTCAACCTCTACCACAGAGGCCAAAAAATTCTGCTTCCCCCCCTTCATCGTGGAATGGCGTTGTCCTCACACTCGAGTTTGGCGGCGTCAAGAGAAATAACATCGCGAGGTGCAGCTCTGTGCTTGCACAGGGGTTTCCCTTCTTGGGAAGACATGGTTTCCTCAAACTAGAATTTCCTACGGGTGGGTAATTTCTTCTGTTGTCCGAGTAATTCTCCCCTGAAAATGGTTTTATCTACAGCTAACGGACAACCAGAAAGAGGTCACGAAAACAGCATCAAAACGCTCGCCATGTCTTCCGATAACCGGTACGCGGTAACCACCGGTAGTTTTGACGACAATACCGTCCTCTTTTGGAACATCATTTCTAGAGAGATATTGGGCGAATGGATTGTGCCAACCAAAACTGACAAACTGTGGTTACCCAAGCCAGAAGGTCGAAAATTGCTCGCTCAAACCGATTTCAATCCTTCGTCAGTACTCGCATTCTCCACTGATTGTAATCTACTCGCCGCTTCTCTCCACACGACCAATACGGTTGATATTTATCGGCCCTTCACCACTCCAACCATCGAAGATAATGAGCAAATGCCTTTTCTCGCAGTACCCGTTGGCACTGTTCAATACATTTGCTGGTCGCCGAATGGATGCCTGATCGCTGTAGGATTTGGACTCGCCAAAGGCCGCCGCTTGCGCGTGTGGAGACACGATCGTGCTAACGGTATCTCATTCACGCCGCTCTATACCCTCGAAACTCCTGAAGCAATTACTTGCCTCAAATTCACGCCTTCCGGCGAACGGCTTGCAGTGGGCCATGAAGGCGGCGTCACCATTTTCGATCTCCAAAGTATGCGGCCCGTTACACAGACGGCACCATTAGGGCCCGCGGCGGTCGCGAAGCAAAGAAACGTGGAGTGGCACAAGCAGAAATGGTTCTCCACCCCGACGCCCGTCCACCACATTGTGTTTAACAACATTTGTACAACTGTCATGACCCTTTCAGACCGCGGTCAAATATTCTACCTTGATCTTCCCGACAGACCCTCCTATCCTTCCCTAGCATCAAACCCTTACATATCCGTCGTGGAAGTAGTCAAAGCCGACCTAGACGACCACGGCCGCTCTGCATGGGAGGCCGCACGTTTGGTGCCACCACTCACAAGCGAGCTTATCGCGGGAGTGGTTCGCTTGGACCAAACCAAAGATTCCATGCCGGGATCCCCACAACCCCTCGTGGAACGGGACGAACACCACAGCTTCACCTGTTCCCCGGACGGAGAGCTCCTAGCGTCGTCGTCCTCGACTAGCCCTCTGACCCTATGGCGGGTGAACGATCGCGTTCGCCCCATCGTGTCGTTCACTGACCCATCAAAGTCTCCCGCAATCAATGTGTTTTCGGGAGACGGAGAGTTAGTAGTGACTGGAGCGGCGGATGGCACCTTACACGTTCACAAAGTGCGGGATTTGCTGGATAGTGGTGACCACATTTCCGAGCTCGGACATGCCCATCGGTCACTATAAGAACCCCTTCATATTCTTGAGCTTCACGGTATCGTAGTCGAAATATACTGGTCAGTTTGTGGGACATGCACAACGTTTTCCCTTTTCGTCGACCTTACGATCGCGTCATTATGTATGTGCTATCTGTCCTGGGCTGTAAGCGGAGAGGCCTTTTCGAACAATGAAGAATGCGCGTACATTTATGCGGGGGAGGCATAGATACTTGAGTCGATTGACAAGTTTTGCGACCGCTCGGCACGCGGGCATACGACATCCGAGTCACGGAAGACGTCGGAGCTTCGGATAGCGCCCCCGCGGCGGCGCGACGGCGCGGGGGTCGACTTTGCTCTCATGACACCAACACTGCTCTTACGACGACGAGGCCTCCCGCCCCAGCACACCCTACTCACCACCGACTCCTAGCTTCGACCGCGATGTACCGGAGGGCATTCGCAGCGCCCTCGTGCGCCCTCCGTGCACCATCTCCGTCGCCTGGCGCTCTCCGACACACTCTACGCTGTCGCACTGCGGGCTCATCCTCTAGTTCCGCTCTGCGCTGTTTCTCTACGCCAGTCCAATCTTCGGAAAGCAAGCAAGAGAACTCGCCAGTGGCCTCAATACCACCCAAAGAACAGGCAGAACTAGGGTCTGACTCGTCACCACAAGAACCACAGCCTACGTCCTCACGCGCACCAGAGGAGGGCTCGAGCACGAGCACGAGCACGGACACAGGCACGGGCGCAACCCCCGCCCAACTGGCGCAACTGGACAAGGTGCAGGCGCAGCTCCGGGAGTGGAGCCACAGCACGCTCAAGGGCATGCGGGAGCGCGGGGACGACTTCACGACGACGGTCGCGCGGACGTTCGCGAAGCTGGGCAAGGAGCTGAACCGTGCGACGGGGTACGAGGAGATCGAGCTGCTTAAGCGGCGGGTCGTCGAGCAGGGTGCGTCTCCTTTCGTTTCTGCGCCCTTTTTCTCCGTTCTGAATCGTTCGACCCCCCCCCCCCCTCCTCATCCTCCACATCGGTCGGTCCATCGTGCGCACAGAGGAACGGATCAACGCGGCGCGGGAGGAGGCGCGGCGCGCGAAGGAGGAGTACGACGCGGCGGTGCACGGGCGCGGCAAGTCGCAGCGGGAGGTGAACGACCTGCTGCAGCGCAAGTCGCACTGGACGGACGCGGACGTGGGGCGGTTCACGGCGCTCGTGCGCGAGGACCACGCGCGCGAGCACGCGGAGGCGCGCGCGAAGGCCGCGGCGGCGGGCGCGGACGCGGCGGTCGAGCGCGAGTTCAGCGAGCTGCTCAGGGTGATCCTGAGCCGGTACCACGAGGAGCAGGCGTGGTCGGACAAGATCCGGAGCGCGTCGACGTACGGGTCGCTCGCGGCGCTCGCGCTGAACCTCGCGGTGTTCGTGCTCGCGATCGCGCTCGTGGAGCCGTGGAAGCGCCGCCGGCTCGCGCAGACGTTCGAGCGCAAGGTGGAGGAGGTCGGCGCGCGCACGGCGGCGGCGTTCGAGGAGAAGACGGGCGCGCTAAGGGAGAGGATGGAGGAGCAGGGGCGCGCGCTCGGCGCGCTGCTCGAGACGGTGCACCTCGTCACGCAGGTGTCGGCGGCGGACATCGCGGCGCTGGAGCGGGGGGCGGGGCGGGCGGTGAAGGAGGAGATGGGGCTGGCG
>FTLJ01000437.1:0-96027 GCA_900155495.1 Porogramme epimiltina
TGGTTCTCGCGTTTGCAGGGTATGGTAAAGAGCCTCGCCCGCTCGCCCGCCCGCCCGCCCACTCGGCGCCCCACCAAGTGCTCCCGCTGCTAGGCTGATCTGGATGGTCCCCAAGGAGGCCCGTACACGGGCGCACACAGGGGCTGGAGCCTGGAGTGAGGGGGGGAGCACCGCATACCCGCCCCGTCCCCCGCCCGACCCCGCTGGCCAGGGCGGCCGCCCGCCCACGGGCGGACGGGCGCGAAGCGTGAGCGCACCCGCTTTCGCCGTCTGGGCTCTCCGGCAGCCGTCGGAGCCCAGGTGAGCGGGAAGGGGTTGGTTGTAGGGGGCGTTACATAGTTGGTTGGGGCGAAAAGGCGACGCTCAGGGGCGCGTTGGAGCGCGAGCGGAGGCCCCCGCCTTCGTCGGTGGCTGTTCGTCCCCACCGGCCCACTTGCGCATCCCTGAGCCTTGAGGGGGCGGAAGGTTCTGCGGATTGTTCTGCGGGGCGACTCGAAAGGGGTCCGGTCGACGCGCTCAGGGTACTACTTAGTGGATGGCGCCGGGGGCTAGAGCGATGCTGGGCAGGACTCGGAGTGGTTGGAGCGCTGGAGGCCGTTCCGGTGACGCAGCCGTTCAAGGTACTGCGGTGCGTATACCTGTAAATGTGGTACGAGCGCGTTGGATGTGTCTCTGCTCACTCTGAAACGGTAGGTGGTATTCCGAAGGGCTGTGCACCTACGCAAGGAGCCAGAAAAAGTATAAATATGACATGTCAGGATGCCATAGAGCTGGTAGGGTCAGGCACCCTAGTTGCATCGGGCTTAGCACAGAGGGGCGAAGATAATGACTGGATCTGAGACTCACCGACCGACACCACTATTCGCCGGAGTTAGGGGCTCCCCTGTAAGCAGTTCAACTTCCACATCTAGACATATTCACCTCGATCAGGTCGAAGTTCGAACGAGAATTGCAAGCTTGGTCCATCTCTCGCAGTAGAATGCCGAAGGGAACAATAGACTGTTCATTCGCTATAGGAGACATCGTCATATAGTACAGACACAGATAGATATCATCATAAAGCAAGAAAAACATACGAATCAGACGTCCACGAACGAAGACATGGAGAGCGACAGATAGCACATGACATGCTGTACACCGAGTAGCGTCGATAGAGAAACGAACACGATCTGTGAACATGGAGAGGACAACATCTCGAACGGATAAAAAAGGTGTCGGACCAGTACCCGGACTGGTGGCTCAAGCAACGATGCGACCACCGAGGCCGGGTGTGCCGGGAGGGAGGGTCTTTCCCGAAGTACCCACCCACTCCCAGACGCGCTGCTCATCTCCACCCTCGACCTCCCGGTCATTGGTCTGGACGTTGGTGTTGGCTTCGACGCGGCGCTCTACGCCCTTCCACAACCGCTGACGCTCCTTGACACTGTGGACGTCTTGGAGGATCAGGTCACGGAGCTGTAGAGAAGACAAATATGGCCGCGGAACTAGGACCGGGTCCGTGTGGTGCGCCATCTCCTGGTTACGGAGGGAGTCTAGGGCAATCCTTGCATACGTCGAAGCCTGCTCCTCTTCGAGAGCCTTCCTCGTGCGCCGACGACGCGCATACAGGACGGTAAGAATGAAGGTCGAAACAGCTATAGATAGTATCGGACCGGTTAGAAGCTGGTCACTAGATCGTATAGCGGCGAACATACCAGAGACCGCCAGCCGCCATTCATACCACAGCTCGCGAACCCAGACCCTGGCCTGGCACGGGATGCTCATCACCGGCGTCTCGTGGGATAAGTACCGCTTGCCACTGGGCTAATATTAGTATGTGTATGTTGTAGTATGTATCACTATGACTTACTCGGTATCTTCCCCCATGAAGACCTTGCTATACTGCAGGATCTCACGAATGGCTTCGTCAAAGGCATTGTCAAAAGCGGTCATCATACTCGGCTGTATTAGGAGTATTGATATTAGCTCGAAGAATAGCCAGTGTAGCGGGACGTCCAACTTACAGCTGTCTTCCCCTTCAAGTGCTCTCTAAGCTTCTCCACGTCGATACCCCAGCGCCGAGCTTCCGTAGATTCGTCACCGGTAGGCAGGCCCATCCCGACACCCTCGCAAAGCCTGCGACCGCGCTCGTTCGCGAGAATCGAGACGATTGACCGGCCGATGGAGCCAATGTGGCGTTTCCGGAGTGGGTCTTCTACACAGCGCGGTGGGAATGCGACCGGGCCCAGTGAAGGTATTCCGTCGAACACGTAGGACAGTACGGAGTGGACCAGGCGGGAAACGTTGGTGTCATTAAGGACCGGAGAAGAGCGCGTGTACTTGTGTAGAAGGCCGGTTGGTGTCTCTACAAGCTCTGCGGGCACACGGAGGAAGCCTAGAAGCGGATGGGGGCGCAAGACGAAGCTGTTCTCGCAGGTGATAGAGGATGACGTGCATGTAGCATGCTTGGGGCAGGGTGTGCATTCATCGGGTGCGATAGACGGGAATATGGGCGGTGGAGGGCACAGTTCCGGAGTGAAAATGGCGTCATCGTGGTTCCCAGCAGATGAAGGGGTCGCGGAAGGGGTGGGCGTGCTAGAATCCGACTCGTAAAGCGTCGTGCGGTTCTCGCGGTTGCAGCTTTCAATCGCCAACCTCTTAGCCCTGAAGCCTTCGAGGATAGCATTTGTGCTGGAGCTGGTGTCGCAAAAGCCGATCTGTGTTGATTCCTGCTTGAACTGGTACGTGACACCAGACAAGGAAATGAGGAGGAGCGTTATTAGAACGCGTGTGACGCTTGGAAGCCAGCCAGAGCCGGGGGTCTCTTCTGAAGGCTCGGGTTTAGCGAGGGAACCGCCGTCGGCGATGCGTTGTGCTACGGCATTGACAACACCTGTCAATTCCTTCTCCTCTGATTCGTCCTCTTCTTCATCCGCAGGTACTGCTTCAGCAGACTCCGGCGCAGAAGTGGCCTCGAGGCTTCCACCGTATGGCTCCAGTTCAGGCTCTGGTTCCGGTTCAGGCTCTGGTTCCGCCTCTTCCTCCTTCAGGTCGCGCACTACGGACAACTGGCGCTTCTGGAACACGGAAGGAGGAAGATCTGGTTCGAAAGCACTTTGTGGGGGCTTGATAGAGGGGAAACGCTCCTTCTGTTTGCCCTTGTCCTTTGTTGGCGACGAGCTCGTGTCCGGAGGCGCAGACATCGACTTGCGTGTCTTAGGGAGCGGACGCGCAGGAGCCGACGACTTGCGGGCGCGTGTGCGGACGGGGGAAGGGCGTACCGGAGAGGATGAATCTTGGAATACATTGTTGTCCTCCCAGCCAGACTCTGGGTCATCAGTCATAGGCAGAGCCGCGCGTCTGGCTTGAGTCCCCGCATCGGCGGCCTGGTAGCAAAACGTTACGGATGGCTTCCCATGACACCGCGACAGTACGTACAGTCTTCTTTGGTCGACCGACCTTGCGGACAACTGGCTCCTCCTCAGGCTCGCTCTCTTCCACAACGGTCGGTTCTGCGTGCCGCGAGGAAGCTCTCTTCCGGGACGGTCCCCCCATCGTCGGTTCCGCGGTGGCACGACGACGCTTCTGGAGATGGCTGTGGTCAGATGACACTGGTAACCGATGTAGGATATTAGGCTCACAGCCGCACTGGGCTCTGGGAGAGGAATCTCCTCGGGGGCGGGGGTCTTGGAGAGGCGTCCGGAACGTCTGACTTTGAGCTATGCGCGGATAGATAAGTCGCGGATGGGGGCGCGCACATTAATGGGAGGGCGCGCACCTGTTTCCCCTCGTTAAGTGGCCTACCGGTAACGCCGTCAATGATACCGTCCTCGCTAGCGTTGCTGTTCTCGCGCTTGATGCGCTCCTTGGTAAACTTCTTCGCTTTAGGTTTAATCTCTTCATTGAAGACTTGTACGAGCTTGGGTTTCGTCTGGCTCGAGGGGAAGTTGATGTTATGATGATTGAGCACTCCGCGGAGTTGGGAAATGGTAAGAGTCGATGGGTCAAAGTCCGGCTTGAGGTATTCGCCGAGCTCGACGACCTGGGCGGACGTGAGGCCGCGCGACATGATGGGCGGGAAGGCGTGGGGAGCGCGCGGAACGGCGAGCGCGGGGGCGGGAAGGCGGAGAAGGATGTCGTTGGTGTTCAGGTCGCGGCGCGTCCTGTTCCCACGCGTCATCCTCGCGATAAACAAACACGCGCCGTGCGACACATAGGTCACGTGGATAGCACGTCACGCGTCGAGCCCTGGACGAGAGCGCTCGATCTAGACCGGTGAGTAATCTTATCTGATAAGCATATGAACTCAAACCGTTTTACGCGACCAACGGCCATTAGTGGCTCTTCTCCGCCTTCGCAGCCGTGCCGCAGTCTCTAAAAACATAACCTCAACCCTTCTCTACATAGCCTTTGTTATCATGCTGTTCATGGGATCTATCCGAACACCGTGAGGGTCCCCGTTCCACGATCGGTAGTATTCGACATACTGACTCCACTCGATAGCCAGACCCGTGGCCATGCTGAAATGTATATAAGGGCAGGGTGACGGCCGCCGTCTACATCTCGCAACGTCTCACAAACTACCCCCCAACTACTTACTTACCTCTACTTTCACCCTACCTCTTAACATGCAGTTCATGCGGGACCCCTCTTCGTACGAGGACTGGGTTCGCTCGGAACAATACCACAACAAGTTCCTCGTCAAGCCCGACGATGCTCTCGAACACGCCCTTAAGAACAGCGTGGACAGCGGACTGCCCGAGATCGCTGTCAGCATCTCGCAGGGCAAGTTCCTGAACCTCCACGCCCGAGCCATCGGCGCGAAGCGCGTCCTAGAGGTCGGCACGCTCGGAGGGTAGGTCCTACGCACCCCTTTCATTCGATGTCCCATTTGACAAGATTTCCAGGTACTCCGCCATCTGGCTCGCGCGAGCCCTCCCAGAGGACGGCGAGCTCGTCACGATGGAGGTCGACGCGAAGCACGCCAAGGTCGGTGTTCTCACATGTCGGCGCCCTGTGTACATTCGCTGGCTTTACTCACGTCCCTTCCCCTTCCCAAACTCCAGGTCGCGCAGGCGAACATTGACTACGCGGGCCTCACCTCCAAGGTGAAGATCATGCTCGGCCCCGCCGTCGAGTCCCTCGCGACGCTCCCCTCGGAGCAGAAGTTCGACCTCGCGTTCATCGACGCGGACAAGGTCAGCAACCTCAGCTACTTCCTCGAGGCGGAGCGTCTCGTCCGCAAGGGCGGTATCATCGTGAGTACCAACAATCCCCGCGCGCCGCGTCCTGAGATAAGCCGCTGACGGGGTGCGCTCCGCCTCCCAGATCGTCGACAACGTCATCCGCCAGGGACGCGTTTCCAACCCCGAGGTACACGACGACCCCGAGATGGGTGTGCGCAGGATGCTTGAGCACATCCAGTCCGACCCGAACGTCGACGCGACGACTATCGCGACCGTCAGCGACAAGGGCTGGGATGGCTTCACGTACGCCATCCGGCTCTAAGCGCCCCCCCGCGGATCGTTAAGCCGTGTTGTATCAGTATGTAAGATTCGGGGATCAGGATGAATTGTCATGTATGCACTGTACAAATCAGATTTATATATATACTCGGGATATCATGATTACAAGGATGTATTAGGGGGAGGAAGGGGGTAATAGTGCTCACCCAACGGCTGCGGGAGATCGATGCCCCCCTTTCTGTAAGAACAAGTTGAACGGGAGGTTTGATCAACAGGCGGCCGCGCCGTACAAACCGAAAGACCGGTTTGCTGACAGGTGAGGTTCCTTGATTACCCACAACCTATGCCGCGTCTCCAGCCCATTCAAAGTTCAACAGCCTGCGGAATTCAAACGTGTTAGATCGCACAGAAGTGTGGGTGTGGCGCACGAGGCAGTGTGAGCGAGGATTGCGCCTACGCACCACGGCAGCTCCCAACCAGTCGGATGTACTGCAATGGCAGCCAATAGCGGCACATCAGAGTCACTCAGTCCACAGAGGCCGTACGCTCATAACATCAGATCACACCACTGTACCTTGCGCACACGCGGTATCCCAGGGCCGCGAGCGGCGAACAGGTGTCACACAAGACATGGGGCGTCGAACCTGATGGTATTCAGTGACTGCCCTAATGGGTGGCGGGTAGGGGGAGGGGGAGTGGGTGTGCCTTTTCCTCGCAAGCGGGAAGTGTAAAGTAAAAAAAAGAGATCACGACGACAGCAAGCAATCGAGTGGGAGTCAGAGCCAGAAAGGGTCCGTAAGAGTCCGTGCGCGCACAACAAATAAACACCGGCGTGAAGTAGTGGTATCGTAGCGTGAAGGTCTACAATGCGTTAGAGGGCCTCGAATAGTCCGAAAGAGCTATCGCTATAGAGGGCGAGGGCACCTGAGTCCATGTTTCATATACACAACGACAGAACAGCGTGAACGCGCTTAGAAAGCGAGGACGGCGGCCGCAAGGGCGGCGACACCGAGGAGCGCGCTCGACGCGACAGTGGAGGCAGCGCCGTTGGCCTTCGCAGAGGTCGCGGCAGCGGGAGCAGCGGAGGTGGCAGCGTTGGCAGCAGCCGAGGGGGTGGAAGCAGCAGAGGAGGCGGACGAGGAGCTGTCGACGGCGTTGTTGACGGTGGCCATGTCAGTGGGGATGACGAGGGGCGTGGTGCCGTCCATCTTGACCGAGCCGTCGTCCTGGATGACCTCCGGGTTGGCACCGAGGAACGCACGGGTGTACATGACGTTCTCGAGCGCGAGCGAGTGGGCCCACTCGGGGAGCTGCGCGATGTCGATGTTCGAACCCCAGGTGGTGGCGGCAACGTTGCCCTTGGTGAGCGTGTTGGTGTACGCCATCATCGCGGCCATGTCAGAGCTGTTGGCGGTGGCGGCGGACATCATCGACGAAGCGGCCTGGAAGCTTGCCGGGGGGTTGATGACACCGAACATACCCTTCTCGCTGTGGAAGCAGTTAGCATTTAAAGATGCGCCCAAATTGGCGAACGACTAACCAGTGACCGGGGGTACCGCAGTAGAAGAAGGTGGGGTTCGTGTCGTTGACAACCTGAGTGAACTCGAAGGGCGCGTTCTGCTCGCCGGAAGCGAAGGGGGCATCGGAGGTCTTGTTGCAAAGCTCGAGCTGCGACGACTTGGTCACGGTGTGGTTCTTGGCACCCCAGACGAACTTGACGGTGTCACCGACGGACGCGTTGACGGCGAAGGGCATGTAACGGAGGACACCCTGGGTGGGGGCGACGATGACAGTGTGCGTCGCGCCAGTGCCGCTGGAGCCGTGGTAGCTGCCGTCGTTGGAGTTTGAGCTGTCGGAAGACGAGGGCGTGTACGACGCGGGGGGAGCGCCGAAGGAGGCAATGCATTCTGAAGATTGACTTGAGCACAGGTATGTGGAGAAAGTCCTGATGGGTACTCACGCTGCACGCAGTCGTTGTAGCCAGAGCCACCCCAGTTGTTGCTGCCGGAACCGTAGGTCATGGACGAGTACATGGCGGTCGAGGTCGAGGTCGCCAGAGCGGAGGAAGTGTCCATGGTGGTCGTCATGTACGCGGAGGTCGAGGTCGACGTGCTGTCGTACATCATGGTGGAACTCGAGCTCGAGGACGAGGAGCTGTCGTAGGAGTTGCTACCATAGTTGTTGGAGTTGGACGACTTGGAGGAGCTGCTGTCGCAAGAGCTGCCGCTGCAGCCGGAGCTCGAAGAGGAGCTGTCATAGGAGCTGCCGCTGTAGCCGCTCGAGCTCGAGGAGCTCGAGGACTTGGAGGAGGAGGAGCTGTCGTAGGAGCTACCGCTGTTGTAGCTGCTGTCGTATGAGCTCGACGAGCTGGAGTAGTCGTTGGTGGGGGCCGCAACGGCGACACCGACGAGGAAGGCGGCAGAGAGGATGGTGGAGAAACGCATTGCGAAGATCTTGAGCTAACGAAAGGACCGGAGGGTGTGTCGACTGGGACAAAAAAGGACAGTAGTCAATCTAGACGTTGAATGAGCCTCCCTGAGGATTTGCTGCTAGCGAGGTCCTGTCAAAGGAGATGATCTGGGGGGCAGGTGAGCACGAAGCGGGCCGGAATGCAGGGACGGGACGGAACGCACCTCGAAAAAACGAAAAAGAAAGAGAGGAAGACGAGATTCAACTCGACTCCGTAGGAAAGAACGAAGGGGGCGAACGAAAAGGTTGACGGACGGAGGGACGGCTTGGCCGGGAGCTTATATTCGAGGGGGAGGGGCGTCTCGGGGATGAAGCGTGCCATGGCGACAGATGATCCTGATGCCTTCCTCGCCTTCGCCCTCTCAGACGGACCCAAACGAGCGGCCCAACGCGGCGTGGTGCTCTCGTCCGCCCAGCCAATGAGCGTGGGGACAGCCGGCGTCCAGCACGATCTGACATGGCCAATGGCCTCGCGACTGCTGTCATCACAACTTGCCCTCCCACGCAAAAATACCGCCCTGCCACCCCTGCTGCCTGCCCACTGCCCGATCTCCTCTTCGCAGCGCTCGTCCTGTTCATCACTCCATCCCCGACTCCCTCTCCACATCCATCAGCCCTCCAGCTCGTGCTCCCGTCGCCCGTGCGCAGTGCCCTCCACACCCGCCTCTCAGAACAGTCCCCCGCCCCTCCCCTTCCGCCCACCAGGGACACACCGCATGATCATGATCGTGATGCAAGAACTTCTCTCCCTCCTTACTTATCGCCGGGTCCGCCGCTGTGGGTCCAATCCCCCGTGACCAATCCCGGTCCACCCGGTCCTATTCCTCCTCCCGGCTTATCATTCTCCAGTGCCTTGTCCCGTCGTCCTCCCTTACGATACGCCTCGGCCGTCCACATCTCATTCCTGTCTACCCGTCGCTCTCCCTTCCTGTTCCAACCATTGGACGTGACGTTAGAATGAGACACGATCGCTCAAATCTCATCGCCGTGTCCAACGCTCGATCGTGAGGCAATGAGCCTGTACACAGCGCTGGCGACAATCACAGACCAGCATCACTCTCTTGACACCGAGGGTCCCGTCTGTCCTCCCGGCTCCAGTAACCCGGGCGCGCCCAGCACGACAAGCATAGAGCGTTCTCTGAAACGCGCCATCTCCGTATATCGTCAATCAGGCCCGTTTAAGAAGGGAGCCAATGCCGACCCGGGTGGGGTCCTAAGTTTGGCCTAAGAGGACAAGAAATAGTACACACACGATCTATCACAGCATTGACCGACAAATGACACAGGACAGCCCCGAAGCCCCAACCGCCGTTCCAGACCGAACATGATCTGCACGCACTCGCGCACGAGCATCAGCGGCGAGAAAGATAAAATCAGCGCGTGCGGTCGAGGAACCGAGGACGCAGAAAAATAACCCTTGGTGAGCGGAAGTTACAACCGTCAGAAGCCCGAGAACCAATAAACCATCGGGTCGGGCCCAGCGGAGCCCCTTAACCTACAGCCGGAACCGGCCGCACACACACGCGTGTGCTGAGGCGTCCTCCGAGCCCAACCCATTCCGATTCCGAATACATCCTCCGCCCGCCGTCTTCTCGAAACCATCCCCCTGGGGGCCGCCTCGCCGCCTTCCTCCCCCCAATCAAGCGCGCCCGCGCACCCCCGACGGCAAGCCTACCGGTTGCCGCCCGCGAACGCCGACCGAGGCGCCCAGCGGCGCGGCCTGCGCGCCCCTCGCGCCCGGCCGCGCCGGCATCATCCCGGTCGCCATCCGCGCAGGAGGGGGCGCCGCCGCGCGTTCGCGGGAGGGCTCGCGCGCGGACCGCGACGGCGGCGGCGCGTACGCCGACGGGGCGTCGGGCTCCTCGTCGGCGAAGCGGAGCGTCGCGCTGCGTTTCGCGTCGCGCAGCTGGCGGAGGCGCGTCATCGACTTCGTGACGTGCTCCTCGCTGCCGCTGTAGTCGGTGTCGCGGCGGCTGCTACCGCCGCTGTAGCTGGCGGGGGCTGGGGCGGGGCCCGTGCTCGCCTTGCGGTCGGCGAGGGTGAGCCCGCGCGAGGGGCGCGGCGGTGGGGCCCGCGCGTCTGCGTACTCGTACTCGTCGTGGGCCCTGCGGGCGGCCGTGGCGGAGCGTGAGAGGTCCGCAACGCGTGGATCCCGCTCCCGAGCTGGGGCTGCTGGCTCGGGGGCGCGGCTGCGCAGGCCACGCTCGCGCTCGTCAAAGAGCCACTCGGGGAGGTCTGCGGGCCCGCGAGCCTTCTCTATGTAATAGGCCTTCATGACGCGGGTGAGGTGGGACTCCTCTCCGGAACCTAGAGGAACACACACGCCACGGGAATATGGAGCGTCAGTCAGGAATGGGAACGTGTGTGGTGGGACGAGTGGGTAAGATCGCGACGCACCTTCGCCACCGGCGGGCGTGCCGCTGTACCAGTTGCTCAGGTTACTCGCCACACCGGACAGGCTGCCCCACAGCGACGAGCCAAAGCCGGCGGGCGTCTTGCCGTCGTCCATTTTGTCGTCCATGTCGCGCGAGTCGAGGCTCGTCCGGGACGACGCCACGCTCTCGGGGGACCGGCCAAACATGTCAGACCCGCCCGAGGACGAGGCGGAGTCCGAGAGCGCGTCCGAGCCCCGGCGGTGCGGCTGGTAGTCCATGGAGCGTTGGGATGCGTGAACGGGCCCGCGCGACGGGGCGCGGGTGGGGCCGCGCGAGGGCGCACGGGCGGGGAGACCTCGGCCACGCTCCTCCCTCCCCCGTCTGTCCTCCCTGTCTATGGAGGGGCGGGTGCCCCGTGGGAGGGCAGGGACGGGCGGGGCCTCGGAGCGGGTTGAGTAGCGGGGTTCAGCCCTGCGGTCGAGCGAGCGGGAACGCCCGCCGTTGCCGGAGGGGTTCGTGGGGAGGCCGGCGAAGGACCGCTGGGTGCGGAGGCCGCGGGGCTGGCTCGGGAGAGACGGCGGCGGAGAGGGGTAGGCGGAGGGTGGCGGACGCTCGCTCGCGGAGCTGCGCGGGCGAGGGGGGATGTCCTGTCTAAGTTGGCCCCCGGTCGAGACGCGGCCGCGGGGGTTCGTGGGGAGTCCGGCTGCGCTGGGACGGCGGGGAAGAGACATGAACGTAAGGGTGGTGGCGTGAAGATAGAGTTGTGGGGTGTTGTGTAGCGGGGAGGTGTAATGAACCTGAACTTGAAGCGTGTCCGGCGCGTCGGGGGAAGCGTTGGCGAGTCAGTCCTGCTGCTGCTGTCGGCGAAGGAAATGGCCAGAACCGCCCAGCGGGTGTAGAAGTGAAAGAGCGACTAATACACCGAGGAACTGCAAACCAGACGGGACACGCGGTCAGAAGACCCGCGGACACGGGAGGGGTTTGAGTAGGTGAAGGGAAGCGGGGGACACACCGAGCCAACGTTATATCGGAGGAGTGTGGGAGTGCTCGGGGCAGAGGTAGTAACCGTTGACAAACCGGACGCAACTTTGAACTCTTGTTAGGCGGCTGGTTGACTTCCAACGGACATGCGGCGGCGTAACAGACAGGCGTATGGGACACGGAGGTGTGGGAAAGTGAAAAGTAAGACAAGAGGGGTGACAGGACGTTCAGTGAACTGCCAGCAGTTCGTCCTAGACCGGCTCTTGGAGGTGAGGGTGGCGGGGACGCCGTGCGAGAGGAGGGGAGGAGGAGGTCAGTGGTTTCGATGGTGACTTGACTTTGTAGATGGGCCCATGAGGCCGGCGCCCGGACAGTGGTACACCTGCCGCACGACTGGCAGTGCGCGCCGTCGCAGCGTCATCATGCTCTCCTTTGCGCACACACGACCCCCGCGATGGCTCGAGATGCGTTTCACGCGTGCTAGCGCACTGTCTGGGATGCCCTGCAAGGTCTCGCGCGGGCCGTGGCCCGTGGACGGCGTCGGCGGGGCGCACTGGCAGCGCAGGCCCGTGCCTTTGCCGCCGGGAACGTTGGGTCAGCATGCGGCGATGATGACGTGACCGGCCAGTCGCGACCTCGTCCACTTTTCCGAATACTTTTGAGATTCCGAATACTGGCTCTGTTCATATACCCACCTCGCTGCGCTGCCAGCAATTAGAACTCTCTCTGCTTCTGAGCATCTTCACGCTCTTTCTCTCTTCCGCCCCTGCTCAAAAATGCTCGCACTCAGGTCGAAGGCGCTCAGGAAGGCGACTTCCTCTGCCGCACGCCGGTGGGCAAGCACGGCCGCAAGCAAGGACAACTTCAAGGTCGTCGTTGTCGGCGCGGGTATGTGATATTCTGGCGCCCCAAAGCATCCGGCGAATTCTCACAGCTTCGCGCACACACATATAGGCTCCGGCGGTTTGAACGTCGCGAACCAAATCTACAACCGCTTCAAGAGTGCAGGCAAGGCCCTGAACCCGGGCGACATTGCTATCCTCGACGCAGCGGAGTACCACTACTACCAGGTGCGCGATGACGTCGTTGCAGCACGCGCTGATCCGGACTGAATAACCCTCCCCGCCTCGACCCGAAATGAAATATACAGCCCGGATGGTAAGCGCATGCTCGTACGACCACTCGCGTGCACCCGATTCTCATAACCATCACACAGGACGCTTGTCGGCGCCGGCCTGAAGCAGAAGGAGGAGACTCGCCGCCCCCTTGCTTCCCTTATCCCCTCCCATCTCGCGCACATCTCTGAGAATGTCAAGACGTTTGAGCCTAAGGCTAACACGGTCACGACCACCTCTGGTCGCAAGATCGGATACGAGTCTCTCGTGGTCGCGACCGGTCTGCAAATCAACTGGAACGCCATCCCTGGGCTTGAGAAAGCTCTCGCCGACTCCAGCTCCGGTGTCTCGTCGATCTACTCCTACAACACCGCGGATAAGGTGTGGAGGGACATCGACGCGCTCCGCTCGGGCAAGGCGATCTTCACCCAGCCCGCGGGCGTGATTAAGTGTGCCGGTGGTGCGTTCCCTATTACCCTATCTACTCTGCTGCGTCTAAGCTCGGACGTTTGCATTCAGCTCCCCAGAAGATCATGTGGATGGCTTGGGACCGCTTCCGGCGTACCGGCCGCGGCGACACGATCTCCGTCGACTTCTACACGGGCATGCCGTCCATGTTCAGCGTGAAGAAGTACTCGGACGCGCTCAACCAGCTCCGCCAGGAGCGCGGCGTCGGCGCGTCCTTCGGGCACAACCTCGTGAGCGTGAACCCCGACGCGCACAAGGCGACGTTCAAGACCGCGGACGCGACCGTCGACGTCGACTACACGCTCCTCCACGTCTCCCCGCCCATGGGCCCGCTCGACGCGCTCAAGGGCTCCCCGATCGCGGACCAGGCTGGCTGGGTCGCCGTCGACCAGGGCACGATGCGCCACACGAACCCCGAGTACAGCAACGTGTGGGCGCTGGGCGACTGCTCGAGCCTCCCGACGAGCAAGACCGCGGCCGCGGTCATAGCGCAGACCCCGGTCCTGACCGAGAACCTGTTCTCCGTCGTCAACACCGGCAAGGTCGCGGACGGCGCGGTGTACGACGGTTACACGAGCTGCCCCGTGCGTGCATCATTACGCAGCTTATTTGGCTCGCGACACTGACATGTCTACTGTGTAGCTGCTCACCGGCTACGGCAAGCTTTTGCTTGCTGAGTTCAAGTACGGCCTCGAGCCCAAGGAGTCGTTCGCGAACATCCTGGGCGACCAGTCTATTCCCCGGTTGCCCTACTACTACCTTAAGAAGGACTTCTTCCCCTTCGTGTACTGGAAGTACATGGTGGGTGCTATTGTACTCATGTGTTCTAACCTCGTCTCACCTCGTCATGTTCGCAGGTCAAGGGCACTTGGTTCGGTTCTTCTGGCTGGACCCGCCCCACTTTCGGCCAGTAGATGGTTGCTCGTGGACGGTGGAAGATGTAACATGGGCTTTTCTGCATCCAGCTTATATATAATCTCTTTATACGCTCTGCTGAGAACATGCAAGGAAAGTGTACAAGTGCTCTAATAGCACATGACAGAAGAGAACTTAAAAGCCGAATATGTCGTCGATTTCGTCTCTTTTCTTCTTTTTCTTCTTTGGAGGTTTGATGCTCGCATTGTCTTTCTTCCGTTTAGAACTGGTAGGTACTGATTGCGAAGCGACCATTGTGGCATGGTTCGTCATCAATGACTCAACTGTAAGATTGTCATTGAATCAGTCGTGGTTACCACAGAGCTATGGAATTACAGGCTTACCAGTTGACTGGCTGGCCTGGAGCTGGAGCTCGCTAGAAAGTGAGAATACGGTTGCTTCGGAAGGTAATTCGTCCGGAACCGATAGTGCCGACATCCTGTCCTGAGCAACAACCGGCACGGAGTCTGCTCTTGTGATGGAACGAACGACTGCATCCCCGAGATCTTCGTCGTGTAGATCATGCGGTGTCGGAACTGAGCTGACATCCTTAGATGTCGACACTGAGGGTCTTGCAGACGGCGAAGCGGAACCTAGGACCGAATCGTGCAGGAGACCTTGTACCTTCTGGGCATCTGCTGGCTTCACGACGTTCAGTGCCTGTCCACGAGGAACGCGTTGTAAGGATACTTACGAACAAGGCCTGTATCACTTTAGAACTAGAGGACCAAGATATCTCAAGCGCAGCTCTAACCTCAGACAGGAGGGTGCTAAGACGCGACGCGATAGCAGTAAGCACCAGGATTAGTTGGAGGAACGCTCCGGTTTGCATCATAAGGGTAAATGAGCTGAGCTATCGTTGAGTAAATGATGGTATAGATCTGCATTATGACATACTGGTATGCGCCTAAAAGTCGTTCTTGTGCCTAGAAATATTTTCAGCCTCCAGAGCCATGTGTATCCAAGTCCCGAACCTTGTCTATAAGCACACAAGCAGCGCTGCACCGCTCCAGGGCAAACAGCAACGGTTTCGCGTCTGGATAATGTGTCCACGAGCCTTTTAGCATCTTCGTTCTATGGAAATATAATATAAAAATCGAGCACGCTGCAAGCAATGTAACACTCACGTCCGCGCAGACGGTTCTCCCCAGAACGATAGCCTGAGACTTTCCACGATATCGTCTATGTGCATCTCGTCTAATCGCCCCCCGAGTTTCCTCATCTCTGCAACACGTTGCCAGAACAACGCGGTCCGATGCTGGTTCTTGCCCTTGTAGTACAGCCGTTCCAAGACCTGTAGCTCCGTGCGGTGGCTGGTGAGAGCCGCCTGGAGCCTACGCGAACATGCTTTTAGCTGCTTGAGAAGCGCGTCAACCGCCGTGCACTGTGTCGCGTTGAGAGAAGACCGCGGTGAATAGTTAGCAGAGGGCGGAGATACGAGCCGGCGCGCAGCCATACTCGTGGTGGGGAGGAGGAAGAGGTAAGCGGGCGCCTCCCGGGGACGATGATGGCAAGGAGCACCATCCTCATCTGTCGTGCGCCCCCACCCAGTCCTGCCTCCCATCCTGCTCTCTCTTTGGCTGCACAACTCCCTGCTCGCACTGGCTGGCCGATTCAAACGCGATCCGGAGTGTAGTTCAAGATGAGCGGGCAGGGCGGTCAAGATGCCAAGTTCTTCCAACGAGGCAAGATCCAAGTGCGTAGGCTCATCTCTAACTTCGCCTGGCCTGTATGTGGGATCGGGATTTGAGCGTGTTTCCGCGTCCTATAGGAGTTCCGCGCCGAACTTGAGGCGGCGGAGGCTAAGGACAAGAAGTTCACGAAGCGCAAGACTGTCCTAAAGAAGATCGTAGCGAACATTACCATGGGCAATGACAGTAAGTCTTCGCCTCGGCCGCTGTGCCGGCACGGCGAGACGCTTACGGCCCGTCAGTGTCCCCTCTGTTCACGGACGTTGTGCAGTCTCTAGGCACTCCTTTGCTTGAGATTAAGAAGAGTGGGTATCAATGTCCTTAGCCCGTGCGTTATAATGAGTTTACGTCGTCGGTTTCAGTGGTGTACTTGTTCCTCGTTTGCTACGGACGGCAAAAGGCGGACCAAATACATCTGGTCATCCCAAGCTTTCTACAGGTATGCATTTCCCTTCTATGTGCCCCCCTCTAGAGTTTGTTGACAACGTTCAGGACTGCAACGATCGGAATCCTCTAGTTCGCGCCCTAGCCATTCGTACTATGTCCTACATCCCCACACCGGTCGTCACAGAAGCCCTTACAGAGCAGCTGCGACATTGTCTGAAAGACCGTGACCCCTACGTCCGTAAGACAGCCGCCATTTGCGTAGCTAAATTGTACACCACGGACCCTCGGAAAGCGGAGAAGGGAGGTTTCGTGGAACAATTGCGCGACCTGCTCCTCGACACAAATGCAACAGTGGTCGCGAACGCGGTCGCCGCCTTGTCAGAAATTGGAGACAGGCAGGACGGTGTAATATTCAAATTGAATTTGACGGTCGCAAATAAACTGTTGACTGCACTGGGAGAGAGCTCAGAGTACGTGTGTACATTCCGTCAGTTAACGAATATCGGCTTACAATGATCACACAGGTGGGGGACGATCTACATCTTGGATTCACTATTACGATACGTACCCGAACGACACATCGACGCGGAAATGCTGTCAGAACGTGTTATTGTACAACTCAACCACGCAAATTCGGCTGTCGTGCTTACGGCCATCAAAGTCTTGCTCTATCTCATGAACTACATGGAGAACCGGAAACTGATGGATCACATATGCAAGAAGATGGGCCCTCCTCTCGGTCAGTAGTTGTTTTCCCTCCAAGTATGACAGTCACTTATGTTCCACAGTCACATTGCTTTCGTCAGGGCCTGAGGTCCAATACGTTGCGTTGCGGAATATTCTCCTCATCATCCAACGGAGGCCTTCCGTATTGAAGAACGACGTCAAGGTGTTCTTCTGCAAATACAACGATCCAATATATGTGAAGCTCGCAAAGCTAGAGATCATGTATCGGTTAGCGCGAGAAGAGAATGCCCGGGAAGTGCTCGCAGAACTACAAGAGTAGGTCGTATTCTTTCTTATCTTGTCATTCGCCCTTAGATGACGTGTTGTAGGTATGCTTCCGAAGTAGACATTGATTTCGTTCGGAAGGCTGTGCGTTCGATTGGCCGCCTTGCCATCAAAGTACAACCCGCGGCAGACGATTGCATACAGGCTTTGCTTGATCTTATTGAGACGAAAGTCACGTACGTGGTGCAAGAGGCGGTCATTGTGATCAAAGATGTCTTCCGACGATACCCAGGGAAATACGAAGGCATTATACCAAAGCTCTGCGAGCATCTAGACCTCCTCGACGAACCTGAGTCCAAGGCTGCAGTCATCTGGATCATCGGCCAATTCGCCAACCGGATAGACAACGCGGACGAGCTCATGGACGACCTAACGTACACCTTCCTCGAGGACCCAACAGAAGTGCGCGCATTTCCCCCTGTCGTTGCCCGCCTACGTCACGACCTCACATATTCACTGCTGATCGTTGACATAGGTACAATTTGCCCTGTTGACGGCTGCGGTCAAACTATTCATCTACAAGTCGCAATCGGACACCGCCAAAGCGCTCGTGCACAAGATTCTGAAGTGGGCCACCGAGGAGGTCGACAACCCGGACCTGCGCGATCGCGGGTTCATGTACTGGCGCATGCTCGCCATCAACCCATCCGTCGCCGGAGAGATCGTCCTCGCCGAGAAGCCCGCGATTACGACCGACGCGGACCGCATGGACCGCGGCGCACTCGACCAGCTCCTTCTCCATACCGGCACCCTCGGGAGCATCTATCACAAGAACCCCGAGGTGCGTAAGGCGTCATGCGCGTCGTTCTCCCACCCCACAGTAACATGCGGGCCCAATGCTAACCGCCGCCACCCCTGCAGACGTTCATCCGCAACGCCACGGGCAAGGCGCTGGCCGACAGCCCCGCCCTCAACACACTCTCGCGGCAGGTCCTCGTCCCCATCGCGCGCCCGTCGATGCCACCCGGCGCGATCGTCGTGTCCGGGCCCGGTCCTTCCGAGCCGTCACAAGCGGGTGCGACGGATGCACTCGTTGACGCGTCCGCAGAGCAGAACGGTAACGACAGCGGGAGCGGTAGTGGCGCCGCGCCTGCTGCCTCCGCGGGCCTCATGGCGACGAGCGCATCGCTCGAGGCGCCACCGAGCAACGAGGGGGACGATGACGACAGCGTGGTGTCGCCGGCCGCAGCGGACCCTTATGCGGGCCTGGACAGCGCGTTTGGGGGATACATGGCGGACGAGCCGCGGCCGCAGACGAAGGACTTGCTGGATATGATTTGATGATGGCGCACAGGGATGTGGTACGAACGCTGCAGCTGCTTGTATATTATTATATGGATGTAGTTTATCGCTGTGCTTGTGCGGGCGACGTAGTTGACGTCGTTAGGGCCGTTGTGTCAGGGCTGTCAGCCTGCGCTTGTTGGCGTGAACCATTACGGTATGAGGAATGTTTGTTCATCTGCCGTAGGCACGCACTGTTGGTCCTCCGGCGGTGGGATATGCGGTGCAAACAGAGCAAGATGTAGATTCGAGCAGACGCTTTTAGAACGAAACCAGTAAACTATCGATACATCTAGAAGACCCAAACCAAATCTCTGGCGATCATGCGCTGACAGAGGCTATTGGAAAGCCGCTTTGATGGTATTTAGGAGTGTCTTCGGCCTTAGGGAGTTGTAGTGCTGGAACGCGGGCGTTCGATTAAGGAGATAGAAGTGAGATGCCGTCCGAAAAACTTACCTCTCCGAGGCCGTACAACCGCCGATGATAACTGATATAAACGGGCGACTTGGCCGCCCCAGGGCCTGAAGAAGGTTCATGTACAACGACAGAGGGCGTGCCGCCCTGGACAACGTGTATAGGGATGTCGAACGCACGGCTCAGGGCGAGAATCTCGGGCTCGCCACCCCATACGGCGGTACCGCGCATGGTAGCGCAGTACCGCTCAAACTGCGCGGGGCTCATCAACCCAGGGTCTGTCGCACCCGCGGCATCCTCGCCGGCTTCCGAGGGAAGGAAGGGAAGAAAGTCGTCTGGGTGGCTAAGCATATAGTTTGCGGCCGCTGTGCGGGTGGTGGCGTAGGTCGCTTGAGGAGAAGGGAGAACTCCGAGGAGCGCGAGTTGATCGGCAACGGCGGAGAAGAGGCAATGACCATCCGGAGTGATCTGGTGAGCGCGCCTTTAGGTGGTTCTTGGGACTAGAAGGATAAGATATAGGTAACGCACCTCAAACATGGTAAGTCCGAGTTCATCACACACGCGTTTGATGTTGGTTTCCTCTTCTTTGGTTTGACGCTCCAAACACGCGTCGGCTTCAGCGTCATTGGGCGCGTAGCTATCAGCAAGCGCAGCTGCCTTCTTCGCCTGACTCGCGGGTTGAAACTACATATTCTGGAGAGGCGGGGGGGACGTACCTGCCGTGCCTTGAAGCGTGCCTTGCTGTCCTTCTTAGGAGCAGAGCCAAGCTCCTCTGCCACCTTATTCACCTGCATCTCTTGAAGGACAGTAGCAGTTTCTTCGCGAACAACCTCGTCTTTAGAGTCGAGCTGGGCCAGGAGGTCGTCCATTAGCGCATCGTCGTCCACAAGGTCTTCCTGAGGGAGAGCGGGCTGTGGAGGCGAGAGCACCTTCTTGAGCTTGCTCTTCGCTTTCTTAGGAGCCATTGCACGAGTTAAGGAGCAGACCGAAGAGATGATATCTGAGCGGGAAATGGCACTAAGGCGGGGAGTCCTATAGAACATTTACTAAGTGTTCAGTGCACTTGAGGACGACACAGTATGAAGGCAGGAGTACCAGGCGGGCTCAGGTGGGTATACACACTGCTTTGAGGGAACGGTGGATGATGAAGGGAAAGAGATGCAGGCGGAGTTGGGTGAGGTTTGCAAAAGCGCGGCATCGGAGTGGTGTATCTCGATCTCAGATCAGTCGATGACCTCACTCACGCGGTCCGGGGACGGTCCGGTAGGCATCCCCTGTGCCTTTGGTCCAGCGCATCTCCCAGGCGTGGGTTGAGGTTCGACTCTCTGCTATCCGCCACCACTTCAATCCAAGGAGTGCTCTTCTGACGAATCGCAGGGCTATGGATTTCATCGATAGCGTACGAGATCCGTGAAGTCCCCACTGGGACGATGCTGAATACCAGGACCCACATTCGTAATGGTGGCGACATGTCGTGCGCGACTTGACTCGACGTACGAGGTCCGACTGTCCCCCAACTCGACCGGATTGCCTGTAGTGACCCGCCACACGGGTCCCTTGCTCTCACGCTCCTCACGATCTCTGTCCTTATCGATCTCGTAGACGTCTCATTCTCTCATCTAATTCCATTCACCCATCCTCACCGTGCCATCCAGCGACGACAATGCCGGCCACAAGAGTACCATTGCTTTTTGTGCGTTACATTCAACCTCCCTATCGTACTCTCGAATGACTAAAAATCTCTGGTGGCAGGGCACCATGACGCTGGGGGAACCCGGCAAGAACGGTGTACGCACCTCTAAGCTAGAGGAATGCCAGGAGATCCTCGACGTCTTCTTCCAACATGGGCACCAGGAGCTAGATACAGCTCGGATGTACGCTGAAGGGACCACTGAGCCTGTGAGTTTATCAGGAATGGCGTACTTATCACATGGAGCTCACGTAATGGACAGTACCTAGCCAAGCTAGAGTTGAAGGGTGCTACGGTGGACACAAAGTAAGCATGCTCGTTTAGTCTCTGAGTAGACTATAAGCTCAACTTGAACTCGTCAAGGGTGTACCCTGTCACGCCGGGCGATCATGCTCCATCTGCTCTCCGTGCCACCTTCCAAACTTCTCTGAAACAACTTGGCCCCTTGAAGGTCCGGGTGCTGTATTTACATGCACCGGATCGCAGCGTTCCTTTCGAAGATACTCTGAAAGAGGTGAATGCCTTGTATACCGAAGGTCTCTTGTAAGCAGCCGAGTTGACTGATTCTCGTGCTAACATTGCTAACATCCTATAGTGAGATATTCGGCCTCAGTAATTTCGCTTCGTGGGAGGTGGGTCCATTGTTCGCATCACCATACAGAGTATCTTGTTGTCGCGACACCCATACTGATAATGTACCCAGGTTGCCGAGGTCGTTGGCATATGCAAGGCGAACGGTTGGGTGCAGCCTAAGATTTACCAAGCGTAAGAAGCCTCTTTCCTGAAACCTACCTACTAATCTACTCACGATGCTGTGCCCAATAGAATGTACAACGCGGTCACTCGTGCCATGGAATCCGAACTTGTGCCTTGTTGCAGGAAGTTCGGCCTCCGCATCGTCGTCTACAACCCGCTCGCGTAAGTGCGTATTACCATCCCGCGAACGGCGGTAGGGCTGACGGCGATCCGCCGTGGCAGTGGAGGCTTCTTTGCTGGGAAGGTGGCCGCACCTGATGCTGAGGCTCCGGCCGGCGGCCGCTTCGATGACAGTAGCGCCATGGGCAAAATGTACCGCGCTCGGTACCTAAAGAGCGGGTACTTCGATGCCCTCACGTACCTCAAGCCTATCGCCGTACGTGGATATCCCTTTTAGAGGCCGCATGGGCTGCGACTTGTCCGGTTTCACTCACGCTCTCCCAGGAGAAGCACGAGCTGCGGTTGACAGAGATAGCTTTGAGATGGTGCCAGCATCACTCCGTCTTGGCCCCGGAGGACGGCATCATACTCGGAGCGAGTAGTGCGGCGCAGCTCAAACAGAACCTCGAAGATTGCGAGAAGGGCCCCCTTCCGGAGGAGGTCGTGAAGGCGCTGGATGAAGCTCGCATCATCGTGGGGGATAGCGCGCCTACCTATTGGCGATGAATACGCCGGCGGTGGGATGTGATATATTGTGCGTATAGATTACAGTGGACTGAGGAGTTTGTAGGGCGCTAAGTTGGCTTTGTGTGTTGCTCAGAACAGTGCTAAGCCTGCGTCGCAGGGCCATATAACGAACGTATCACGACAGATGTACTGACAACTGGAGGAACTTAAACAAAGATAGTTCATTATGAAGATTTACTTTGGGCGGCCAACCTCTAGGTTGGGTCGGAATCAATATTACCCGCCGAGTTCTCCCGGAGGAGCAGCGGCCGCGCGCAAGTCCGCTTTCACAAGCTATCCGCGCGTCAAGTTTTTGCCTCGTGTTGTCTGTTAAATGTTCCCGGCGATGACATCTGACATAAAGCGCCTCGTTCCACCAGCAGGTGACCTCAATTCAGTCTTTAAGTTTGTTATTACGACGTTTCGTAGTGGCAGGGAGCGCCGACCCACCAGTCCACAAATCCAGGAATGTACTAGGAAAGCGGAAAGCAGTTAGAGGTCGCCGGGATGAAGGCAGGTCATATATCATCGAATATGGCGGGACCTGGAAACAACATGCGGACATCCGTGGGTGCATGAAGACACATCTGGGATGATCGTCGAGGGAGTGAGATTTTATGACGTCGACCAGATCACGCAACAGTGAGGCGCGGATGTGTCTAATGTCTCTCGAGTGTAAGTCTTCTTCCGCTTGAGTCCAGATGTCAACGATTGAACTAATGTGCCCTCGTACACCATAAGGCTCACGAACCTCAACAAACCTATCTCCGTCACCACATCATAACAGGACCAATCAAATTCGGCGAGGTAAGGACATGTGAGGGTGTCCTTCTACCTCTACTTCTATACACCTTCGACTACATGGCTGACTTAGTACCCCCTCAGGGTCCAAAGCGGAAATCTCGTGGAGAGTTTAGGCATTAGTCAATAGCCTCAACTCGGACCCTATTCTAAATCAATATTGTTTCCAGTGAGTTGGTAGACTGAATACTCATACCGTCTCAGGCTCCAACTGACGTGCTGACGTGCTCATAGAGTTCCGGATACCCACCGATTTACCTACCCACGACATCGATGTACTTGGCGCAACGATTATAAAAGGAGGAATAGGATTTGCAAGACTGTATCCCCCGCCGCATCCCCGAGGCCTGTTGTCTTTCTTATTATCCAACTTTTCTCTAGCAATGGCTAGCAGCTCTCTCGATACCAACCCTCCGAATGCTGACCGCAACATCACGGCAGGCGGCTCTGACTGGCTCTGGGTCGCCTTCGCCATCATGCTGTTCAGCAACATGATTATGATTTTCTGGAGCTTTACGGTATGTCGCGATCTCTATATCCCTAGTACAACCTGCTTACCCATCGTGCCAGCGTCCTCTTGGAACACGTCTCTTCCACCAAATTGCCATAGCCATACTGACGACCGCCTCGATTTCGTACTTCTCAATGGCCTCAGATCTCGGCTCGACGCCCGTCACTCAGGAGTTCTCCCGCGGCCACGGTGGGACGCGCCAGATCTGGGTATGCGCCTCGCCATGCTCCTCGCCAATAGAATTTCTGACATTTCCACCAACAGTTTGTCCGGTACATCCAATGGTTCATCACCCTCCCACTGCTCCTCCTGGAGCTGACGCTTGTGTCGGGCCTCGCCCTCTCCGACCAGCTCACCACGCTTTTCATGGCCTGGGTCCTCGTCGTGAGCGGGCTCGTCGGCGCGCTCGTCCCCACCTCATTCAAGTGGGGATACTTCGCCTTCGCCCTTCTCGCCCTCTTTTACATCTGGTGCGTCCCCTCGGCAACCAACCAACCCACCCCACTAACACCGGCACCTCCCACCACCCCCAGGTACACCCTCCTCTACCACGTCCCCCGCACCCCCTCCGCCGCGCTCCCCCCCTCCGCGCGGCTCGCCTCCGTCCGCGCCGGCGCCGCGCTCTCCCTCCTCCTCCTGCTGTACCCGCTCTGCTGGGCGCTCGCCGAGGGCGGCGCGGTCATCACCCCGGACGGCGAGATGGTCTGGTACGGCGCGCTCGACGTCCTCGCCGGCCCCGCGCTCCTCTTCGCGCTCCTCTGGGCGCGGCGCGAGCGCGGGGCGCCGCGGGCCCATGGACCGGGCGAGGGGGATCCAGCCACCGGCGATCCGGCGGGGTACGCGCAGGGCGCGGGCCCGAAGGGGGTGGCCCCGGCAAC
Organism: Porogramme epimiltina; assembly: GCA_900155495.1. Classification (NCBI taxonomy): domain Eukaryota; kingdom Fungi; phylum Basidiomycota; class Agaricomycetes; order Polyporales; family Polyporaceae; genus Porogramme; species Porogramme epimiltina. The sequence goes on from FTLJ01000437.1 coordinate 23,854, forward strand.
GAACGGGGTTTGAGGGAGGGGGTAGAGGGGGGGGGGGCTTCGCGGCATCCTGCCGGCGCGCATGCATGGAGGCCGCTCCCGGGGCTATACCCGTCTGTCTCTCGCGGGCACACGAGCAAGGGTTCTTCCGGCCCGCACTGTATCATATAACGATATAACGAAGAAATCTAGTCCACCTCCGCACAGCCTTCCGTAGGTATTATGATACAGAGCGTATTCGCGTCGCAGACTCGGGATATCCGTAATCTAATGAGTAAGTCGGCCGCAAAACAGCAGTCATAACACGGCGTCGCGGCGCGCGGTCGTCGCTGTCGCCGTCATCGGCGCGACGCCGCGGGTGCCCCTCCGCGCAGTTATGCGCGCGCGGGGGAAAAACGAGGCATCGCTGCGCCGAGGAGCACACGGTCATGTACGTATTCGTAGCCAAATCCAATCCATCCCCCGGCGAGGTCGGGAGCAGAAGCCCCACAGACAATATAGTTGTACAACGTAGTGTATCCAAAGCGGCAAGAAAGCAGACGAGGATATCTCAGGAGCAGAAATCGGCGGACTCGAGTGAGGGGAGGGTAGTCGGCAGAGGGTGGTAGTAGACGGCAGTAGTGAGGTCGGGTGGGGTGGCATAGGATGGGCGGTAGGATGCGTCGGAGAAGGATCACGGCTCTGGCTGTACGGACGTCCGGAGGCGCGTCTGTCCCTGGGACACTCATGTCACCTCGACGAAGCGCTTGACGTCAGAGATGGCCTGCATGGACTCCTCTGCGCGCGCGCGGACACACGGAGAACGTTAAGTGAGCCCACAATCGACCGGAGGGCGGGGATACCGCGGGGAACGGGGAAAGGGGGCACGCACCCATGAACGGCATGTCGTAGCCGAGCTTCTTCGCGCTCATGTCGATCGTCTCGAGCGCCGTGTTCCACTGCACGCCCGCGGTGAGCGGCGGGTCCTTGATGACCTCCACGACGATGCGCGCGACCATCGACCAGCAGACCTGTACAGACACGCACGCATGCAGGCACACACGAGCGGGCGTGGGTGGGCGCGCCGGGAGCGTGAGCGAGCGTTACGGCATGAGCGCGAGCAAAGGCGATATCGCGGGGTGCGAACACTCACCCCGAGGAGCGGGTCGAGCAGCAAGAACTCGTTGTCTTTGATCGTGCGCGTGACGGTGACGACCTCCATGACGACGTCGAGCGCACGCTGTGCGCTCTCTTCGTGGTCCCGGTGGAGGAGCCAGTGCATCTGCGCCTTGGCGGAGAGGGTGACGACGAGGCAGAACTTGAGCGCGACGCAGAGCTCGCGTTCGTTGAAGAATGACGCCTTGAGCATCTCGCTGTCGAGGTTTGAGGCGTGCCCCGTGAGCTGCTCCAGCAACGGCCAGTACACGTTGAACCACTCGGGGCGCTGAGGAGCGAACATGCCCCCGTGCATGGACTGGGTGATCTGTTGCCACTCCGCGGAGATGTCGTGTACCCTGAGTAGAAGCAGTAGGCTGCGTGTTCTGAGGTAAATGAGGTTCGTTTTTGCAAACATGGGATAGTAGACCTGTCGGAGTGGAGGTGAGGCGGGTTGGGAGGGGAACCCGATGACAGCCGAGGGAAATGCGGACTTACGGTGACGGAGTCGAATGTATGCTCGAAGGACTTGTCTAGCCGGGTTGGAACCCGGAAGACAAAAGATGAACAGCGATCAAGATACATGAAGTGCGAGAGCCCTGAGATGAGCTCCTTCTCGTAGTCGGAAATCTCGTGCAGCTGCTTTGGGTGAGGTGGCGTAGGGAAGTTGAGACGGTGTCGTTGAACGACGTGAGCTGCTAGGACAAGCTGCTGCTCGCCCTCCTCTAGCCGCTGCTTGAGTAGGAGGTAGCACGCAAACTGATAGCGAACTTGAATCTCCGTGACGGGGTCGGCAGTAGTCAGGGCATTGACGAGGTATTCTTCTTGGTCGATTTCCACGTATTCAAACATGAGCATGCGCCGCTGCATTTGCCACATGTAACAGCCTAGAAGTTGGGCGATGTACGTAAACGCGGGATGGACAACTGCCCCCGAGGTGTCGCCGTTGATAATGGCTTGCATCTTTGCCGCGGAGAGCATACAGCCGTATTGGCGCGAGTGTTCGGACCAAGCGACCCGACTGTAATATGCGATGAATGTGAATTCCGGCCGGATCGGGATATAAAAACTTACAATTCCTCGAGATTGGTTGGGACATGGGGAGTGGAAATGTTGTGGATGTCCGTGGTCGGCGGAGGGGCGGCCATGCGGTCAAAGAGCACGTTGAGGGCTTCGGGAAAGTTGTACATCGGGACCTGGAAATTCATGTGTGGTGGGCTGTTCTGATGATGAGGACTCTGTGCGACAGCAGCGTCCATAGGGAGCACGGGAACTATGAGTGTAATGGTGCGTGTCAGGGCGAGAATGCGATCATCTAGCAGAAAGTGACTGACGGCCACCGGGGGATAGTGGGCCCAGGGAAGCGACCTGGGTTTCGTAGGCGGCGAGTCGCTGCTCGAGGATATGAGTGCGCAGGAAGAGGGCTTCTGTTAAAGTTCGCTCCACGTTCTCATCGTAGGTGCACTCCTTCTCCTTGTCGGCGACTTTGCATGTAGTGCAGTAGGGGCGTTTCGCGTCGCATTTCTGGGGACGTTATCGGGATCAAGATGCGGTGGGGGGGAGCAGGCGATGCAAGAGACGGACCTTTTTCTTGCGCCTAGAGGCGAAGCGGGGAGTATTGAATGGAAGGCAAGCGAGGTGAGGAGAGGGAACGCGTACCTGCAAGGAGCACAAGCGGCACCCTTCTTGAGATATTCTCCTTTTGGGACGTTGGCTACTGCGGTTGTGGAGGTGTACTCGCATGTGATGGGCTTGCGGGCCTTGGAGCATGGGCCGCACATGGGCTGGATGCCATCGCACCGCTGTGAGAGGGAGGGAGGGTGAGGAGGAAGGGTGGTGGCGGGAGAGCGGGAGAAGGCGTACGACTTTGCGTCCCCTATAGAGATTACGGGGAAAGAGACGGTCGGAAGAGGGTAGAACGGAGAAGGAAGCGGGACTTGCCTGCAGGCTGAACAAGTCTGACCGGCCGGCATGGCGACGGAGGAGAGGAAAGGAAGCGAGATGGGCGTGGGGGATGAGGAAGGGGAAGAACAAGCGGGGCTGGAGGTGGAGAGTGCCGGGGTAAGTACTCGTTAGGTCAGGGATCGGGCATAGCGCGCCCCCACGGCCCTGGCTGTCTTGCGCGCCGCCCGGCGCTGGGCCGTGGGCCGCTGGGCTCAGTCCCTCCTCGAGCTTGTCCTTATTTTAGGCGCCACACGATCAGAACCCTCGGCGTGTCTCCAGGCGTTTGCCGCTCTCCATGATTGCCAATCCCCCGCCCATTGGCCCGCGCGACGAGTCCGCCAGCCGCCAGCCGCCTGCACGCCAGGTTCCATTCGCGCGCACAGACCTTCTCAGCACGTCCCCGCCCGCCCTGCCCTCCCTCCTCCTGGCCGCCGCGGGGGGCGCGCGGCGTGCGGTGTGCTGCCCGCCTCCCTCCCCGCCGCCGCCGCCACCGGCCGTGGCTCGAGAGGCCACCCGCACAGCGCCCGGGATCGACCCCCCGGTCAAGTTGCCGGCCTGGTCGAATTCGCCCGATATCCGTTAGCACATCCACGCCCGATCGCGATGCCATCACCACTCTCCTCACACGCCTCCTCCGCTTGCACGACATTCCTTGGCACCCCATTGGCACCCGTCCTCCGCGAACCTCCGCTGTATCCTCCCTCCGCTCCCCGGCGTCTCAGCAGCCCTCCGTGACATAACGTGCCGTGCCTGTCACCCGCCTCACTTCCTCCTCGCCATGCTCCAGTGCTCTTGTCAGCGTCGATCCCTTCGTGATCCCACCTCCACTACTTCTCATCTCTCGCACACAGCCGTCTTGCGCCAATATCTGAACCCTAAGCTCGACGTCCCCGCCCCAACCTAGTCGCTGCTACCCCTCCCGCGCCGACGAATCATGGTGTCACGCGTGACCTTGGTGGTGCCCTCGGTCACGTGCAGCAAACGCGACTTCAACGTTCTCCTCCCGCCGCACCACACCTCTCGCTTCCGCTCCGTCCCCTCCATCTCTCCGCGCTTCGCTCGTGCGACGCATCCCACCCGACAACCCCGGCGCGCAAGTCTCTCGCCACCTCTCCCACCATGTCAGCCGACGTGGCCTTAGAGTCACCGGCGCAGCTTCAGCTCGACTCCCCCCCTTCTTCCCCTTCTCAGGCCAGTGACACCGCTGCGGCAGATGAGCGCATCTTCTTTGGCCCCATCCAATCTCCAGAGAAGAAATACGCCGCTCCTTCGGGGGCTCCCCGCTTTCAGACCCCAATCCGCCGATCAGCCAGGTTTTCGGCCGCCATGGTTCCCCTCCCATTATTCCCGGAGGAGGATCCTTCCGGGCCGTCGGATACGCGTGAAGGAACGCCTGAGGACTTAGCACCCGATGGTATGTGGTCTCGCTACTCGATGCAAATATCATGTATGAATTTCCTGCACAGAGCCGTCCATCATTCTCGCAAGTAGAGTGCTCAGCGCATGTAGCAACCCTTCGCCACCACCTAGTCCCTCCTCCCTCCCCCAACAGTCCTTACCGGACCTCGAGGACGCTCCGCTCATTGATATCTCGGACTCTCCCCTCCCCGATGAATCCACACCCCGACCTGTCGCAGGTCCCTTGGTACCCCAAGACAACCTAACCGAGCTTCCAGGGGGGTTGTGTCCCAGTCCCCTCCGCTCGTCCACGCCTATCCTTCAACACAATGACCGAGCTAACCTCTCGCAGCCGGACCTTATAAACTTCGACACTCCGGATGCAAGCCGACCCAACACCGTCTCCGAAGAGGCTCCCATGGTTTCCGGTACGCAGACTTCTGCCATGCCGCCTCCACTCGCGTCCATAGATGCCCTCCTCTCGATGTCACCCAATGTGCCTAAAGAAATTGACTCCCATGAAGATCTCCCCGGTGACAATGCCGTAGCCGCTGCCAACTCGGGGCACGAAATTACGAACACGCCCGCTTCCGGCGTACCTCCGGTGAATCCGTCGCCACCGCTCGTCGACATTGAACTACCGGACGAACAAGGGTCCGTCCCGCAACCTCCTACGGTAGACCTGCAAGTTGAAGAGAAAGAACCGGAAACTGCGGACGACCACGCAGGCCACGAAGAGCAGACGCCACCTCTTCGGCGCTCCAGTCGCCCTCGACGGAGTCGGAGCTCCCTCCCGCAGACCATTGTCAACACCCCTCCGCCGAGAGAAGCGTCCCGCGCCGAGGCAGGGGAAGACGGCATGTCATCATCCCCCAGGCCCGAAGACCAACAGCGCAATCCGACGCGGAAACGGAAGCTCAAAGCCGCACAGGTGTCCGACTCGGACATGGGGGAAGCAAGTGCTGCAGCAGCCACGGCTGTGCCCAGGAGGGTTCCCCAAGCAGCTCGGCTCCACAGAGAACTGGGTTCGCTCTCCCCCATGTCCGCTGCGGTGCTCACACAGCTCCTCCCCAAACCTGAGGACAGGAGCGGATCGTCGACGCCGCAGCCCCCTCTCCAAGCAGCGGCCCTCCCGCTCACCCCCCTGGCCGCTCCCGCGCCCTCCACGCCCCCGCACCAATCCGTGGCCTTCGTCTTCCCCAAAGTCGGGCCCTCCGACGGGTCCGGCGTGCCGCGCCCCAAGAGCCCGCTGCGGCCCTTCTCCCCGCCGAAGCTCGGCGAGGGCGCGCGCACGCCCGCGCGGCGCGTGCCCCTCTCGCAGGCCGTCGCGGAGGGCACGTACTCCCCCGCGAAGCTCCCCGCCCTGTTCGGTGGGGGCGGCGCGCTGCAGCCGCAGCAGGCCCCCGCGTTCCGGCGCGTCGCGCTCGACGACCCCACGAGGAGCCCGGCGAAGCGCATCCCGATGAGTGAGGCCGTGCCCGTCCCGCCGCCGTCGCCGAGCAAGGACAAGGGCAAGGCCGTGCTGCGCTCCCCCGTGCGTGCGTCGTCGCTGCCGCCGAGGGAGGCGGGACGGGGCGGGTCCGCAGAGCCAGCGCCGTTGTTTGGGCGGAGGGAGCGCGGGGCGTCCGTAGAGCCCGTGTCGCGGCCGCCTGCGCTGGGGAGACGGCCGCTGTTCAAGAAGCCGGCGTCGTCGGACGGCGTGATGAGCGGTGCGTTGGAGCCGCGGACGACGCTGCCGTATCCCCTCGTGCAGCAGCAGAGACTGCCTGCTTCCATTCCTGAGGGGGAAGAACCCCCCTCACACCCGGTTATGGCGAACGGGGACTTAAGGACGCTGTCGAGTCCCGCGAAACAGGGCTCGAGCCTGAGACAGCCCTCTGCGGGGTCTGGCAGCAAGATCCCGCGAATAGGTGCGAAGCCGTATGCACGCCCCAAGGGCAGCATGGCTCCGAGCAAGCTTCCGACGCCGATGAAAAACAAATCCGCGTCGAGAGCGAAAGTATGTTGATATTATGTCTGTGTTCTCTACCTATCCGCATGTACTGACCACGCCGGATGTCTGTGCAGCCTCTCCGGATCGTCACCGTCGGGTCATCAAGTAGCGGCAGCTCGGACGAGGGCCTCGGGCCCTCAAACCCCCCAAACCCGCTTGCAGCACCGAAACTCAGGCGTGTTGTTGCAGCCTCCTCGTCTTCATCCTCGTCTTCGACGCCCCCCGAGGCCGCACCCGCGCAAGGCACCAAGCGCAAACGCGAGCCAGAGGCCTCGAGCTCAAAGCCAACTGCACCCGCAGCTCCTCCTGTCATGGTCATGCGGAAAGTCGTCCCTGGGATGTTCAACAAAGGCAAGGAGCCTGCGGTGGCGCCCCAGGGCGCCGCTGGCCTGCCACCAGCCATGACACCTGCAATCCCATCTTCACCTATGAAGCCAATGGGTCCTATCAGGGCGCGCTCCGCCCTGGGCTGGAAGCGGCCCCAGCAGGAGCCCCAGCCCGCGCCGGCCGCGCCGGACATTACCACCTCCAAAGTCGAGGAGCTCCCTCCAAAGGAGCCTAGTCCCGAGCCTGCTCCTGTGGCTGCACCTCCGGCACCGGAACCGGAGCCCCCAAAGCAAGCTAGCGAGCCTCTAACCCAGCCTGAAACTTCATCTACACCTACTGCTCTCGTCGAAACACCCACTCCCGGCCCGGCCCCAGAGCCCCCCGCGGCCCTCGAGCCCACCACCTCCATCCCACAACCGCACCGCCGCTCCACGCGCTCCAAGCGCGGCTCGTCCGGCGCGACCACCGACGTCTTCGGCGCCGTCGCGCCGCCCACCGCTCCGAGCGCGGGCGGGACGCGGACGCAGCGGCGGCGCGGCGCGCTGCTGGCGTCCGAGACGGGCGGGGGCGGCGCGTTCGCGGGGATGAGCGCGCTGGCGCTCAAGACGCTCACGTCGGCGAACACGGCGCGGAACCAGGTCGTGCTCGCGACGATCGAGACCGAGGTCGTGCGGCGCCCGGGGGCGCGCCCGGACAGCCCGACGAGCCGCGTGCGCAACACGCTCGAGCGCCAGAAGGAGGAGCGCCTCGCGCGCGCGGAGAGGAGGGCGAGGAGGGCGGCGGGGAGCGATGGGAGCGTGGGTGGGGAGGCGGAGGTGGAGGTGGAGGCGGGCGCGGGTGCGGATGCGATTGCTGATGCGGGTGGAGATGCCGCGGAGGGAGCGACCGGGGATGTTCCAGTGGGCGAAGGAGGCGACGGGGAGAAGACGGATGCGGACACGGGCGAGGCGGGCGCAGCGGACGAACCGGACCTCGCAGACGCGAGCTTCATGAGCGTCGAGCGCGACGGGGACGGCGTGCCGATCCGCCACCGACGCGCGCCGGGCGACGAGGAGGAGTACGAGACGCCGCCGCGGCCGGAGCGGCCCGCGAAGCGGGGGCGGTTCGAGGGCGAGGAGGACGGCCCCGGGGAGGGCGCGGGGGCGGGGGCGGAGGGGACGGAGGAGGCGGCGGCGAAGCGCGTCAAGTGGGACCGGGGCCTGCAGACGACGGTGTTCTTGGAGGACACGCCGCCGCGGCCGCGCTGGAACGTGAAGGCGGTGCCGTCGTCGAAGGGGTGCTTGACACCCGCTGCGAAGGTGCGTCTGCAGTCCATTCATGGAGTTGGGTTAAAGGTAGGCTAATAAGGGCGCTGTGCGGTGGCGCACTGTTTTACAGGCACTGAGGCTTGACACGCTCGGCAACGTGCTCAACGCGGAGCTGCCCGTGGGCGGGCTCGTGAAGGAGCACATCGTCGTGAAGAAGTTCGTGTTCGACGACGACGCGGTGCCCGAGATCGCGGTGCCTGCCCCGCCGCCGCCCGCCCCGACCCCGAAGAGCACGCGCGGGAGGGGCAAGAAGGCGAAGACATGATGTGACGCTGGACGTGGACGCAGAACGTTTGGACGTTGACCGTTCGGTTCTACTACCGCACACAGACGAAGCACTAATCCGCAGACATAATGATATATCCCTCGTATCTCACCATGTTATATACCTGTTTAACCCGTCATTGCTATGCATGTATGTATGTCTCTCGTCTTTTTATCACCATCCACCAGGCGGTCCCGGTCAGTCCTCAAGGTTAGGTCCCCGAGCAGCAAGCAGTTTCAAAGGGTATGTGATACATTTGCTGTACGGCTAATACGCCGCGCTATGATACAGCAACCTCTTAATTCTGTATTCCGCGCGCGATACCGCTGTTTACTTGCCGCCCCTGTAGTTGAGCGTGGCAGTGGCCTGGTTAACGGGGAGAACGAAGATCTCGGCGATGTTGACGTGGGGCGGACGAGCTGCCGCCCACACGATCTCCTCGGCGATGTCTTCCGCGACGACTACAAGGCACGATACATCAGCGCAAGACACACAAGCCATTCCGATGCACACTTACGGGGTTGCAGGCCCTCGTAGACCTTGTCGGCTGCAGACTTGTCACCCCTGAACCGGACGACGGAGAACTCAGTCTCGACCATGCCTGTCGCAAGGACGTTAGCAAAAGACTATGGCTGTGAGCGGAGGGACACATACCGGGTTGAATCTCCGTCACGCGGATGGGCGTATCGACAACCTCACGAAGGAGGGAGCCGGTGAACGAGCGGACGGCATGCTTGGTGGCACAGTAGATGGCGCCACCAGCATATGGCTCACGCCCTACAACAAGGATGCGTGTGAACGGATGCACGGGTGGAGAAGGGAGGAACGGACGGACCCGCAATGGATCCGATGTTGATGATGTGCCCGGTTTTGCGCGCCTTGAAATCTACAAGGCCGACAACGAGTTAGATGGCCATCCGGAAGCACTGTACCACCGCGTACCCTTGATCAGGAGTTGAGTCATAGAGATAAGGCCGAAGACGTTGACGGCGAACATGGACTCCAAGTCGGCTTCCGAAATGTCGCCTACCCGCTCGACCCCAAGGACAAAGCCCGCGTTGTTCACTGAAAGAGTTGAGGTCACCAAACTGCTGGAAGTAGCAAACCCTAGTGCGCTCACCGAGGACGTCGATGTTACGGAGCTCCGCGGGGACATTGTCGAGGAAGGACGCAACCTGCTTCTTGTCCGAGACGTCGAGGGGGAGAGTAACGAACTTTCCGCCCTCCTTCAGGCCCGACTCCTTGTGCGCCGCGGTACACGCTTCGGCAACAGACTTGAGAGCATCTGTGCGGCGCGCGCAGAGGATTAGGTTAGAGCCGCCCTGCGAGTGTGGGTGCCTTCAGTCCACATGGTCCACCAAGATCGACTAGAGACTAGTCTAGTCCGTACCTTGGCGAAGAGGACGGCGGTGGCCTGCGGGGATCGACGAAAGCATCAACGTCGGATCTGCGAGCGAGCGAACGAAGCCTAGACGTACCGCGCCAATGCCCGCGCTTGCGCCGGTGATGAGCACGTTCTTGCCGAGGAGGCGGGAGGCGTTGAACACAGACATGTCGCGACGTTGGCCTGGCGAGCTGAAGGTGGTGGTTCGCGGTGCGGAGAAGAAATTCGTGTGCGCGGAGAGAGGTGCGTGCTGGGACGCTATCGCGGGAGGCTTGGTGGATATTGCGTGCGCACGAGCACCACCAGTTCTGGCAGTGGCTGGGTGCAGCCGCCGTTGCGGAACGAGGCCGGGGAGCCGGCGGAGGCGGCCCCAGGGAGGCTAATCGCGAGCTGCTATCGGTGATCAATCGCGCGCGGGACACAGGCTCTCGTCCTCTCACCGTCGTGGCCATCTTCTCCCCCTCTTTCGCTCTGCGGCGGTTCTCTCTGCGGCGGGGTCACAGGTCACCTGCCGGGCTGTGGGACTGCTGCTCTTCGACGCGCGCGCCCTACTTATCCGCGGCAGCCACGGCGCATCGGTGGGAAGGTCGAGTCGCCAGCGCGCAGGGGCGAGTGCCAAGTGGGAACGGGACAAGCCGCGCACGGCTTTGATCGCGGCATGGACGACCTCGACAAACACCGCTGGGAGCGCCTGCTCAGATGGCTCCGCGACGACCATGGCATGGACGTCTCTGCCGCAGGGTTCCACGTCGAGGCCCGTGAGGTGCAAGGTGCGCCACACCAGCCGTCGTCCCGTGCTGCGCTCTAAACATAGTCGACATGATCCAGGTGCGGGCCGAGGGCTGTTTGCGTCAGGAGACTGTCCGGTGAGCTCGGTCGAATGCAGTGGTATGTGGACCAGTTGCTGATCCCCGGCCAGCCCTCCACAACGTTGTTCAAGGTTCCATCCACTGCGCTTCTAAATCCAAAGACAGCCGCATCGCTTTACCCTCAACTTCGCCGCCAGAAGCTGTCAGGTGTGCAGCTCGTGTCCTTGCATCTCTTTCTTCACAAGCCTTCCGGCGATGATGATTCTACGGACCCATCATTTGGTCCCTATATCTCGACTCTGCCTCGAGACTTCTCCAGTCATCCTCTACAGTGGATGGTGAAGAGAGATATCCAATTCGAGGATCCATGGGAATACCTCATGCTGGAAACCTTACCTCCGGGCGTGAAGCGAAAGTTGGACGCTCTTCATCAGCGCTTCTGGGAGGACTGGCGGGCTGTATCACGCGTGGTGGTATGGTCCACATTCTTGTATACGGGTGGGCGCGTAACATTCCACAGGTTGAATTCCCCGCTATCAGGACCCTTTCCAATCAAGCGGATGTAACCCGGACATCAAGTTTCGCTGAAAACAGCGATCAAATTATGAACTATGTCTGGGCCTGGCTAAATGGTCACTCATCTACTCTGCTCTCATTGCCCAGTATCTCATGGGAATTCATCAGTCAATACGCGATGCATCTTCTATCGACTACGGTCTACCCTTGCTGATTCGGGTAACTTCACGCTGTGCCCTGTCTTGGACTTCGCCAACCATAACTACGGGAGAACACACATATTTCCGGTGATCGACTCTGAGATATGGGGCGTGGTGGCTAAGAAGACACCGAAACACTATCTCTTCCTCGGGCCCTCTAAAGACGCAATATCTCAAGGGCAAGAGCTGTATCTCCAGTACGGTAACCATTGCAATGCCTTCTTGTTTTCCGAGTATGGCTTTGTCAATACCATCCGAGCGGACGACATCGCGAGTGGTTCCTATGCGGGTGAGGTAGACGTACAAGAGCTTGTCGAGATACTGTTTGCCGAAAACGCCAGGGTGTCTCAGCTCAAGCCCATATTGGAGTCGGAAGGTTATTGGGGGTACGTCACCGCGTTCTTTGGACGGGTGTGACCGGGCAGCTGATCTCTCTATAACGCTGCAGCGACTGGACACTCCATGGCGCGCCGACGCCCGCACATCCATCATTCCGGCTGATTGCAGCGCTTCGCCTGCTACACGTTGTAGATGACAAGACTGGCGGACCGATATCTGAGGCGCTGGTCGACGCCTGGCGGAACGTCCTACTCGGAGTGCAAGACCAAATCTCTTCGACCAATGAGGATCTGTGGCGGCGCACCTTGGTCAAATTATGCGAACGGATCATCAAGCGCGGTCGTGAAAATATCACAAGTTTGTCCGCGGTGCCGTGGGGAGGCTTTGCCCCTCTCTGGCAAGAGTGGATGATGGAAAACGTGCGGACGCTGTGGGCGGAAGAGGTGGAGGTGGCTACGGCGGTTGTTGCAAGTGTCCGTGCAGGGGTGGAGTTTTAACATTGGCGGCTGGGAGGGCTTGTGCAGACGCGGAGGGATAGGCAGATTTCTGGATAGTCTTGGACCGCCGGAGGCTCTCGTGCGGGTAAATATAGAACGTAGTACTGCGGGGGTGTCTGGCCGTGCAAGGGCATTCCAGAGAAGCAGCTCACTCGTCTGTATGCTAATCGATGGGCGGTGAACCATGAGGAGTGTGCGGCTGAGACTTGAGCCTGTTGTGCGACGGTGCAACGTCCGCACTGCCCAGGGGCGGGACGCCTGTGGCCAGGGCTCGGGCCAGTGACAGTGACGAAGGCGGTGGGCGGCGAGGGAGGCCGCAGGGGGGAAGCACGCTTACGTACGCCAACGCAGTGCATGCGCGGGATGTGGCACCAGTGGGCGCCTGGGCGATGGTCCGCTCGGATGGCGGCGGCGGCGGCTCAGCCTCACCCTGCCTCGTTTCTTCAAGTTCCCTGCCTCTCCTTCTTCCCCCGTACGACCCCGCGACTGCCCCCTCCGGCTGGCCCTAGTACTACAAACAGGACGTTTGTCCTGACTCCCTCCTCCCCACCTCATCTACGACCTCTCACTGTTGCCTCGCCCCCTGTTCAAGATGGTCCTGGAAGCGCTCAGTACCAAGGCCCAACGGTCGTTCTTTGGGATCGGTGCGTTTATGCGTATACTGCTTTGCATTATTTTGGCTAATCAAGAATTTCCAGTGGCCTTCCGTGAGTACCCTTGCCTGTAGATAGCCGTGCGGCTGGGTTTCTAAACGCTGTTACATCTAGAGGCGATTGTCGTCATCGTCATGGTCGCGATTACTTTCTCCAAGGTGGATGCGAGCGTAGACTTGACAGACTCCCAGTACAAAGTGCGTCCCTCGTCATGTTGAGCCCTTTGGCTTCAATTGAGCCCGCAAATTCACGCTTCGACCCCAGACCATCCCATGTTACCTCGCCCTTTTCATCCTAGCCGAGTGAGTGTCCGTCTTCCTATCAGTTCGCGCGCCTCGCCGACCTCCAAACAGGATTTTCGAGTGCTTCATGGCCTTTGACGCGCTCCGGCTACGCAACGTTATCCAGCTCGTCGGCATCCTGCGTGCGTACCCGCCCCCTTGCGCAGTCGCGCAGAGTCCGCTAACGCGTGGGCGCACACTACAGTATTCCACGCAGCCCTCATCGTCATGTCCTCCCTGCAAGTACACGAGACGCGTTCAGCAGTGGTGACCAACCCGACCGCGAACTGGACCGTGGACTATATACATGGGGGTGGGGCCGGTACGCTCTACCAGTCCGTTCTCCCGTTCCTCATCGTCGTGCCTGTCGTCATCGGCATCTCCTGGCTGGCGATGATGTGGTTCGTGCGGGAGCTGTACTATGAGTTTGGGTGCGTGCAAGCAAGGACCCTCTTTTCTGCACAGCAGCATGCTCACGCCATACGCAGTTGGGCCATTTTCCACATCGTCGGCGCGAACCCTGCTGCCAAGAGTGAGTGCGCAGCGCGCTGCATTCCCTGCGCCGTGAAGGCTAATCTTTCCGTTCAGCGATGTATCAGTACTACCAGATCATCATCTGTCTTCTCAAATTTGATTTCTTCGCGTTTGTTGGTGTTACTATGCAGGTACGTGCTGCCCTCAGACGTTTACTCGCGGCGTGACCCTAATGTCCCACCGACGCTCTAGCTCTTGATTGTTGTTCTTTCAACAAACACTGCGGAGTTCGGCTTGACAATTGCGGCCATTCCTATCGTGCTTGTCCTGCTCATCGGTGCGGGTATGGCGGTACAACGTGAAATCAAATGGTATGTTCCGGATGTGACCGGACACGCATTACGAATTCTGATCACTTCGTAGGCTCATGACCATTTCACTCATCCTCATGTTGGCTGCGGAGAGCTACTGTGAGTTCATTCCGTGCCCTTGTTCCGCATGACCGTCTAACGAGCTCTTCGCATTACAGTCAGTGAGTCAAAAACTCTTCGGGAGAACTAAGCCGATGCTGATGTGCAATAGTCTACAAGCTCGTTCGCTTCTACCAGCCTAGCTCTGAGGCTCAGTATGCCACCGTACGAGCAACACTCACAACATTCAGTATGCATATTTCACAGTACACTATCACACCATTGTCGAGCTGATGACCCTCCCCAGCGATCATCGCGTTCTTGCTTCTCTTCGCAACGTTCTTGATGGGCCTCCGTTGTTTCGCAGATTTCGACAAAGGTCTCCTGAAGAGCAAACTCCATGGTCAGTCCTACAGGCCAGTGAACTCCGCTTATAGCCAGGGCTTATTCGGTGATTGCACGTCCCTTAGAAACCTCCCAGCGCCCATACTCATCGGCGCCCGGCGTCACAGGTGGAAAGAAGGAGGACGGAACGTACAGCGCAGGGCAGCCCCTCGGCCCGCGGGTATCAATAGAGTGAGCGGTGCACACCGCTCCGTCTCTGGGTCCCCTCCGTTCGTTACGCCCCTCACGCTCACGCCCCCTGTCACGATTCTCGCTCTCGTCACGGCCGCTCTGTCCGCCCATGCCGCTGCTGTCGCGCACACCCTTTTCTTTCGCAGAGTAGACAACGGACTCCTGGGGACGGCGTCGGTGGTGCGGTGTTGTCGCTTTGTCGTTCGCAGCTTGCTTTTATCGTTACGTATTTATGTGCTAATCGCCCCTGTACCATGTTCTCTATCGCCGTCACAGACTAAGTATGGACGCGCCGTCGACTTGAACACCAGAACAACTCCGCTCCTTCGTTCGCCCATAACCCAGCCCGATATTTACAGCACGTGCGCGAGAAGAACGCCGAAAGCAAGAGCATAGAATGGGAATGGGAAACCCGTGAACTGGGCCACGGCCACCGCGCCGCTGCTGCCCGTCGCGCCCGGGAGGGGCTCGGTCGCGACGGACGTCCCAATGAGCCACGGCGTTTGCGGCGGCGGCGAGGACGCCTGCGGGGCGGTCTGAAGCGCGTTCGTGCCGTTAGTACAGGCGTCGGTCGGGTGGTCGTTCTGTACCGTCACGCTGTCAACGCGTGCCGCAGCGCGCGGAGGCAATAGTCGCGGTCGTCAGCGCATGCGCGGACAGCACCCGGTGGGCCCAGCTCGGAGAGGGCCGCGGGGGCGCCGGGCGGGTTGCTCGAGCACTCACGGGTAGGCGGTGATGGAGAAGTACGGCGTGTCGTTGATGTGCGAGCCCTCGTAGAACGTGAGCTGTGCGGCGCGGGGACAGTCGGGGTCGTCGGGCAGCGGGAGGGCAGGGCATATAGCGGTCCGTGCACCGAAGTCAGCAACCTGAACGTGGCTGTGAGGAGACGGCGCGTGGTGGGACGCACGTTATAGGTGCCGGCAGGGACGCAAGTTGAGACGTTGTAGTCGAAATGCTTGACGGTGCTCCCCTGCTCGCGGGTGAGCAGGTCCGGCCCGGCGGAGACGGTGAGGTTGAGCTGGCCGGGGTACGAGACAAGATAGACCTCGAGGCTGTCGAACCGCGTGGCCTCGCCCGAGCCGGGAACTGAGGCCTTTTGGTCGAGGTGGCCGTCTCCGGATATCTGTATAGGCGGGCGAGGATGGTAGTCGCAGGCATTAGCGCGGCTGGGGACCGCCACGTCCGCAGACACTTTGAAGATAATATATCGTACGTCTATGGCAATTTGGGTGACAGATCCAGCGTGCATGGGGCTGCGAATACGATGAGTTCAGGTGGCTGTGAACAACAAAAGATTGTGGACCTGTTTGGAGCGGGTGCATCGACGATAGCAAGCCCATTGGTGAAGATTTGGCCGCCTACGAGCGTTTGGGTATAGACACGCGCGGGAGCAGCCACCAAGACGGTGGCCAAAATGGAAGAAACATCAGCAAGAAGGTCAAAACGTTCTGGCGATTTTGGGCCTTCCCAATCAGGCATGTGGATCGCAAGCGCCCGCAAGGGGTCCCAACGAACACGTGACAGTGGGAAGCATTCTCACCGATTGCGATGAGGCCAAAAGATTGGGACCGATTGCAATGCTTGTAGGGTCATTGTCACCGATTGTGAGGGGTTGCAGCCCCATACAATGTTGGCAGCATATTACAACTAGTTGCAATGTCCACACCCTACCACGGCGTAGCTTTACCAAAGCACTTCCCGTTCGCCCGTACCATACTGCCCTGCGTCTCCCGTGTCCAGACTATCCACCCACCATTTCCCGCTAACTCCTATACATCAAGTGCATAGACGCCAGCTAGTCCAAAAGCGCCCAAACAAGGACGCCAGCTGGCGCCCATGTTTGGGCGCTTTTGGACTTGTCTTCCGACTCCTTCCATAAGTCTCCACGCTGCTCTCCTCTTACTCAGGTCTTTCTTTGAGCTTCGCCTATCGTTGGTGCAGTGGTCTGGGAGACACTGCTGAAAGGTATTGGAACTAAGGTATGTGTCTGCTTCCCTCTCCTGCTGCCTTCCTGATACACGCTCCGGTTTCCACCCAATTCGACCAAGGGGTGTTATAGATGGAGGATGGAGCAGCGCCTGCGGAAGACCGCGATCAAGTCCCAGGGCACGATGTTCGCGGCGTGTACGTGAGCGCCCCTTCGCGCAGTTTGCATCGCGCTGACGTCCTTCTGCAGATGACTCGGGGTCTGTCGTCGGCTCGCATGAGTGGGAGGACGGCGTACTCGAGGAGACCAGGGGTGATTTCCTCCATTGTCATGTGCGTGCGCGTTCGCTGTCCAAGCTTCCCCGCAACGCACGGCCGTAACGTAGTTTGCCCCCGCAGCACGGGACGCTTCGACGGATCCTCGCCGAATTGGCCAAGGAGCACGGTGCGCGGTGACGCTCAAGTCGGGCGAGACGCTCGCGGCGGACGTCCTCATCGGCGCAGATGGGCTCATGCTCGAGGGGTTCTGGTCTCAGCCGGCGGTCATGGAGGCAATCGAGCAGGAGGACACCCACGTCCCGACCGGGTTGCAGCTTTTCAAGTGCGTGCATGAGTTTCTTCTTTTATCTGGAGACCGGCGTTGACGGGGGGCGGGGCGTGCAGCGCGATCGTGCCCGAGAGCGCGATGACGAGGCCGCAGGACAAGAAACTGATGGCGGAGCTGCGATCGCATGTGCGTTATCCCTCCAGCGTTCTCTATTGTCACGTACGCTGACGTTGATCCACCAGGCCCGAAGGTGTTCATGTGGATAGGGCAGGACTACGGTGCGATGGCGTACCCCATTGTAAGTCCTCCTCTTTGCCGCTCGGAATGTGTAGAGACCCATCCCGCAGAAGGTGCCCGATGACAGAGAGGAGGACATGTTCACGCTGCTCGTGTACATGCCCCGGCGCGACACGGTGAGTGGTGCATTCCGTGTGCCCAACAAGGACCTCGTCAAGGCGCTAAAGAACGCGGATCCTAGGTACGAAGTCTCTGTGTGTGCAGGTGGTGTATGCAGCTGACAGGGGGATAGGTTGAAGGAGCTCGCGATCCACACGTTGCACATTATGTGCGTGCCGATGGTGGAGAGGCCGTCGCTAGGGTATTAGCGGTACTAGTAGTTACATGTGTAGGCATAGTATACAATATATTTGTTTAACGAGCCCAATTCGAGTGAATACCTGGTTTGATCCGCCCCAAACCCCGACTATTTCTGAGGGTAACGATTGCAAGCAGTTCCATGGGCTGGAATTGATTGCAATGGGTCACAATCGGTCGCAATGTTTTCCAACGATTGGAATCCATTCTGGGCGTTTGCAATGAGCGCCCATTATTGGCACCGGTTTTGGCTGTTCGCAATGGTAAACTAATCGTTCCAACATTGACCCAAACATTTGTACGATCCCAACACATTTTCACCTATCCCAATGGGTGCAAATATTTATGCACATTTGCTGATGAATGAGTGTGAAGTGCATCTGCGGATCAGCGCACGGAGAGTTGAAAAGGGTATGGTTGGGGGAGAAGAACAAAGTGAGGAGGAACCCGTGTACGCGCCCACCGAAGCCATTTTCAAGCAGACCGCGACCGAGCGTTCAGCGCGTGTGGCTGGCCAGGATATTGGTCGTCGATGATCATGGAGACACTGGGAACGCCTCAAACCGCCAGGCACGTCCGGAGCGCCCATCTTCCCCGGACCATCCTCGGACGTCACTTTCCTCAGTCACGTCACCGCGTTTGGGCGTCTGAACGACGCGTCTTCGCCACTCCCACTCCCACCACTGCCTCAGCCACACCAGCCATGGATGACCGCGACGACCCCATCTCCCAGTTCTTCCCTGACGCTGAAGACGTCGACCTCTATGAGGTTCTCGGTGTCAAGTCAGACTCCAAGCCAGAGGAAATCAAGAAGGCCTATCGTAAGCTCGCCTTGAAGCACCACCCAGACAAGCACTCCACGGCAGACGAGAGCGCGAAGGCGGACGCGTCGCTCAAGTTCCAACAGATAGGTTTCGCGTATGCGGTACTCTCCGATGAGAAGCGCCGCGGACGCTACGACCTGACAGGCAAGACGGACGAAGGCCTGGACTTTGGTCCAGGTGAGGACGGATGGGACGCGTACTTCGAAGAGCTCTTCGACCGTGTCACAAAGGGCAAATTAGACGACATGAAGAAGGAGTACCAAGGTGCGTAGCCGTGGGCCTCTCACTCCCTTATGAGCCCTGACAATGCGTCCAGGCTCCTCTGAGGAGGTGGCGGATTTGAAGAATGCCTATATTGAGACCAATGGCTCCATTGAAGATATTATGACCCATATTCCCCATTCTACCCATGACGACGAAGCTCGCTTCATTGTCACCATTTCGGCTCTCATCAAGAAGGGTGAACTGTCCCTGCTTCCAGAGTGGGAGTCGAGCACAAAGGACGAGAAGGCCAAGCTCGTACGGAAGAAGCAGGCAGACAAGGAGGCCGGGGAGGCCGAGGAGCTGGCGAAGGAGCTGGGGGTATGGGACGAATTCTACGGCAGCGGGAAGGCTGGCGCGCGGAAGGGCAAGGGCAAAGGGAAAGCCAAACAGACTGCCGACGCCGAAGAGGACACATCCGCACTCCAGGCGTTGATCCTCAAGAAGCGGAAGAACATGGACAGCTTCTTTGACGGCCTCGCTGCCAAGTACGCGGAGCCGGAAGGAGGCAAGAAGGGAGGCAAGAAGGGCAAGAAGCGGAGCCAGGCAGCCGAGGACGACAACGAAGAGGTTTTGGGGGCGTCACCAAAGAAGAGGTCGAGGAAAGAGGCCCCCTCACCACCGGATATCGACGACGCCGAGTTCGAGCGGATTCAACAACGATTAATGGAGGGCAAGGCGAAGCGCACATCGGATGGGGCTGGGCCGAAGGGGGCTGGGAGGGGACGAGGTGCAAAGGGAAAGAGAGCGAAATGACGTTGAATGTTTTTCCCCGCTCGTGGTTCTTGGTGTCGTATGTTGTAAGTTATCATCAGCCCATTATCCGACTTTCTCAGTTACGCCTCGGATTCATTGTGCGTTTGCCTTTGACGCGGGCACGTGATCTAATCACGCGCCTGTGGCTGAGAGGTGGTCAAGGCATTTCCCTTATATTTGGGCTTAGTTCCATCTTCTCCTCACCACCAATCCCCCAAGTCTCATGTCTAAGAAGAGAAAAGCCAGTGGACCCCAACCGGGCCGTCAGAATGACAGTCGCTCCCAAAGAAGACCTACAACGGGTTCGGAAGTCGGCTTGACCACCCGCAGGCGTCCGCGGGGGAAACGAGGTGGTCTGGAGCGTATGCATGACCTACCCCTCGACGTTGTGGAAGAGGTGCGTTACAACTCAACTCGCTTCATTGAAATCTCATCGAACGTTCTTGGTGCAAAGATATTCAGCTGGCTTCACCCCAAAGACCTCCTGAATCTTGCTCGTACTAACAAAGCGTTTCGTCAATTTCTCCTCACCAAGTCCTCCGCTTGCTTCTGGAGGAATGCCAGGGAGAATGTTCCTGGTCTTCTCCCTTGTCCTTCCTTTCTCAGCGAGCCCGCTTATGCGAATGTTGTGTTTTCCGTCTACTGTTCTGTGAGCAGTCTGGTTTATAGGTTGTCACAGACCTACGTCGATTCTAACTTTGCCTAACGTGGTAGGTGTGCTCCAAAAGCAACCCTCTCAGCCAGCTCGTCTTCACATCAATTGGGGTCCGCTTCTGCACCCGTGCGTGCATGGATTCAATGTCTGTGTCTGTTGTCCGTTCGTCTCCGCTTTCACTGAGATTTTGCAGGCTTGTGGACGAGGACGAACCCAAGTATAGTCACCTTCTAGAGGAAATCAAGAATGTGTCAGATCTACTGGAGCCTCCCTTCGTACCGATGCCGGACGCCAGCTGGTACAGGCCCGAGATTGAAGCCTTCCTAAAGAAATGGAATTCTCTGCCATTCGACAAGGAAACTCGGTCGAGATTTGTGACCGAATATGCTTCCATAAAGGAAGTAAGAATTCTTGTGAGCTTCCTATCCTTTGAGTCGCACGGTTCAACGCTGCTCATTCTGCACAGTTCGATGACGACTACGACGAGTGGGCGGAGGCTCTCCGGGAGCGTCGTGCAGAGGAACGACGGGCCGTAAGGAATACGAGGATTCAAGAGCGAGTTCATAGTTATGTTTTTGTTTAAAAAATGCTGACCTGCAGTATAGCATCAAATCACGCCTGCGCAATGAGGGCTATGGTGGGGACTTGAAACACCTTGACCAGCAAGTAAGGAAGAAAAGGTTGTCGAATCAGCTTTTTGCGAAGAAAGCCGCGCCTCTAACGGACCGAGGTGAATACTTGAAACAAGATCTCGGACGTGTTTTCTCATCTTCATGTAGCCTGGGCAACGATCCGCAACGACGTGATCCGCTGGGTAGAGACCAAACGGGACGAACGGATGGCCGCAAATCGAAGGGTTACTTTATGGAAACGTTTCGATGCCTTCCGAGCTCATCTTGACGGCTGGCTCAAAAGCGGCGGTTGGCCGGATCCCGAGCTGTGGGGAGATTACCCGCCCATGGACAGCGACGCGCTCAAAATGAGCGACTATCTCTTTATTCCCGAAATCCGCGGGATCCTCGAGGCCCCTGATGATAAGCCATTCACTCAGGCGGATTTCGATACAGCGCTGAGGCCGAAAATGGCCGACTTGGTGATAAGATGGTATTGGGAACGCTGGGAGGAGCTAACCACCTTCTTGCGGGCCTCGTTTGGCTCCGGCTCTTCCGTCGACGACGTCGACGACCCGTTGTTATTGGCCACCTATACGTTCGACTGTGCATGCCCCAAGGCTATCTGCCATGCGCAGTTCATGGCGTTCCCCCGCGTCTTGGAGCATCGTTGTTCCTATGTTGATCTGGCCCTGGATGCGCAAATGGGACAGGCCTATGAACTCAATGTTACGAGCTACCTTGCTAGGACACAGATCAAGCCACGCTGGACAACAGACGACATCCTTGTGAACAAGCGCATCACGCCGAAGAAAGCCAGTGCTATCGTCAAGGCATGCGGACTTGACCCAGGTATCGCAACTGTCCAGGACATGTGGGAGTGCAAGAAGCGGCTGTTATGTGGGACCTGCTTCGATGAGCCGAGTCCCAGTGGTGGTTACCAGATCTTCAACTGGAAGGGCGCGGTGAGTTCATTCGCTCGGTTCAGCCTTGTCGTTACGCAGGACGTGCTCCGAGTCGCTGACTGACTACATCCCCGCCTACAAAAGCTGTTCCACGAGGACAGCAGGAAGCATTTCGAAGAGGATCAGCCCTGCCGTTGGGGCGTCGTGCCTGAAGACCTCGCGGAGAAAGTGAGGAAGCTAGAGGACGGCCTCATTGACATCGCCAGCGCGTTCCGCCGGTTTGTGTGGGTATACCACTGCCCTGAATGCAACGACGCATTCAAGCAGCAGCGCAAGGACCTATTCGTCAAACATATGGAAGTCCGGTAAGCACTAACGATCAAAATATCACCGACAACTCTTTTTCTATGTCTCACCCCGGCGATAGTCACCAATTGAAGCATGCAGAGGCAGTCGCTGCTGCTGATTCAGCCAGCCTGACACAGGAATTGGCGCCCACCGTTGTCCCATACGGCATTCATTGGTATCCAGACTATCAGAAGCGGGACAGGGGTACCGACGTCGGAGTGCAATATGGGGAGTGACCTGGGAGCAATCTGACCGCGATGCGCACGAATGGCATGCCTGTTCGCGTGCCTGGACATCACGACGAAGCTCGAGGTTGTCTGTTTTGATCTTTCACAAGTTTGTTGTACCGTGTACCGATAGTTTATGTATTACGCCGCATTCTCATGTACTATTCAATCAATCCGTGTCTGATGGACTCTGGTGTGCACTTGCCAGCAGACTTGATAGCCTACGCTCAGCAACGTTACCGTCCCCTAGTGGAATGTGAGTTTACTCTTCTATGGAGAAGGTTTCAGCATAGTAATGTTTGCTAGATGGATTGTTAGATCGAAATGGCCGAAGTACAACTTTCCATAGTCCACTAACGCAGTGTAGAAACCGCATAAACCAAGGTTCCGAATTGTTCATCCAGCAGACATTGCACAAATAATTTACAGATAGCGGATCGAATCTATGCCCAAACTCCTTCTCGCGTGGATGATTGCCACCAACTCCTTGATGGACTCCTCCAAGATCACAACGTTGTCGAGCAGATGCGACAGTGTGACGTGCGAAACCTTCGGAGCGTCCTCCTCGTCTGAATCGTCCACCACGCGTGAACCCGCACCTGACGCTCCTCCGTCGCCCCATTGTCCTGATGACCCGAACACGTCTTCCTCGTCCGCATTCCACTTGCGTGACTTGGCGGGCGTCCACGGCCCCGATGACGGCGCGGGCGCGAGGAACGGCTCAACGACGATCGCGCCTGTCTTCTGGTAATGTGGTCCGAAGGGACTCGCCTCGACGGCACGCGAGCCACCGCGAGACGGTGTTGTAGGCTCTGGTTGGGCCGGCCGTGTTGGCTTGCTCTTCTTGGGTGTGAGGAACGACACGAACGTTGCCGATGCAGACGGCTTAGGCTTAGGCTTTGGCCGTTGCGGGGCTTCTACGGGAGATGAGGAGAGCAATGAGAGCGCCCCGGCAAAGCCCGCCGACTTGGGACCTGCGCTGGGGGCGTCGAAGTCGAGCGCCAGTGTCAGCGCGTCGGTGAGGTTCTCGTTGAAGAGCAAGCCTTGGCGGCGCTCTTGAAGGTATTGATCGAAGCGGTCGACCATCTGCCGGTAGCGCTCGAGCTGCGCGACAAGGCCGTGGATGATAGCGTAGACAACAGGACGCGACTGTTCGTCCATACTTGACGCGGGGAGGGCGTTGGACTCAGATGCAAGCTTCTCCTCTATGCGGAAGTCGATTGAACGATCGTCCCCGTCGTCCTCGTACGGTACGAGATCATCTTGCTCTCGAGCATTAGATGGTGTCGGGCTCTCTTTAGGAGCGAAAGTAAGCCATCCGGCCAGCGAGCGGTCGGGACAGATGGCGAGTGTTGCCAGCACGCCGGTGAGCGCCATATTGGTATCCGGCGTATTTGAGAAGAACTTCCGTAGGGAGTCCAGGACGAGCGACAACACGGGGTCGTTTGGGTTGAGGCGGTGCTTCATCTTCGCTCTTGTTTCAAGGTCCATGTCAAGAGCGAAGCAGGATTGACTTTGAATGGAGAATATTGCGTCTCGGAGGTAATGGTCGTAGCCTGTGCTAAACGCGTCTTCTCCGTGATTTGGATCGACACGGGACACAAGCTGAAGGTAGAGGCCCATTTCACGCTCGTGCGTCCAATACGTGGTATCAGGCTGGCTAAAGATAACCACGGACTTAGGATGAGCCGGCTCGGCCGGCGTGGCATCTTCCACCCCGGGGTATACGAAGGCTTCCTCATCATCGGAATCTTCTGCGGGTTTTGAAGGAGGTAATACATCTTCTACAGCTTCAGGGAGGATGGCGGGTTGGGGGAAGGATGTGGCCTGGGGGTCAGGGATAACGACGAGAAGTTGGTTAACGCAGAGGGTACAATATTGCAGCAAGAGTGATTGGAGCAGCTGAAGGGCTGCAGCAGTTGTAGGAGGTGATTTGGATCGTAGGCTTGTCAACAGCAGATCCTTGAGCGTGAAGCGGCCCATCGAAGTGAAGTAGGACGACTGCCGCCGTGCACCCGGAGCCTCCATCTCCAATAGGGTCATGGCTGTGCTCTTGCGTCGCTGCCGTTTCGCCTTCTTGTTCGCCTCAGCTTGGGATGCCTTACTAGGGGGGAGTTTGCCACCAAGGTGGAGCATGGAGTGAGGGCGTGGTCTGGATGATGACAGGTCTTCGGCGTTGTCCTCGCTCATCAGGAAATCGACAAGCAGGTCCGCGAGTTGGCCATTCTCCAGTGTGCGGATCATAATCTCAATATACGACATGACCGCTACGGCACTTCCATCGGCGTCCGAACATTCAAGAATGGATGGGTATAGGATGTTCTCGAGGAATACCCGGCGCACTGCGTCCAAGATAGATTGGACGATTGCGGAGCCAACGAGCGCCGACGGATCGAGGCTTCCGTCCTCCGAGTCGTGCACTTTGTTACGCCGAAATACGTCCTGGAGGAACTCGAGCAGTTTGAGGAAATGGTCCAGCCGACCTTTGAAATCCGGGCTTGAAGACTCTTCAAGACCCATCGCGCGACTTCGTTCTCGCTCCGCTTCAAGCTTCTCCTTCTCTTCAAGTGACGGCTCGAGTGTAGCATTACTCCCGAGGATCATAGAGGAGCCTGCCGCGGTATCCGCCGCGATTGGGGGCCGGACTTCAAGCTTGGTTGGGAGAAGGGAGTACACAGCCGCGAGACCCGCCGCGAGCACGTCGGAGAAGTCACCGTCCAATATGTATTCCGCAAGGGCGAGCGCAGCGTCCGTGTTAGGGTCATTCTCCGGTGCGGAAAGTGTCGTGGACGTAGATGAGCGCATGTCGTCTTCCACGAGCCTGTGTGCCGACGGATCTACAGGAGACATTGCGACATCCATGAGGAATAGCAAACCGGCGCGAGCGAAATCGCCGATCTGGCCTTCTCTGTGGACAAAGCGGAGGAGATAATTGAAGAGTAAGAACTCGTACTCAGGCTTCTTCGTTGTCGAAGAGCCCAAGCCAGAGTTATCTGTCTTCTGAGAGGCGGCAGGTGATTGGGGACGTGTGGGAGTGGAAGAGCCTGCGGCAGACTGCTCTGACGGTTCAGGGGGCACCGGATGGTTTTCTTCCTCTTCCTCTTCTTCCTCCTCCACTGCGAAAAGAGGTTCTGGCCGGTACCATTGCTTGTCGTGGAAGAAGATCATAAGGAGCTCGCGGTATGTGCGTATCCTGCTGCACAGAATGCACAGAAGATTGACCACTACATATCACGTCAGAGCTGAACTACAAATAGTAGGCAATACGTACAATCTTCCTCATACTCGGATGGCTGCGTGCGGTTGACATTGCCTGCCGCTCCCATGGGTTTGTTCCGGCCGTCCAACTGTTCTTGCAGGTCATCGCCCACACAGTTACGGAGTAGACGCAGGACGGCCTTGTGCACAGCCGAATGGACGAGGAATTGTTCATCAAGCAATACAACCATATTCTGGACAGCCCTTAAGACTTCTGCCTGGATTCCGAATGGACGGTCCGACTCGCTGAGTTTGACAAGGGTTCCAAGCACGTCTTGACATAATTACATTAGGGGAAACGAGGACAAGAGATGGACAGCGAACACACCATTCTTCAGCAGGTACTCAAGGCAGGCACCCGTTGTGCTAATGAAATAAGCGATTGAGGTATGTTCACACCGAGGTAGACCGCACACACGCACCCTTCTTCCGTCCGAGTAGATTCCCAAACTAACGAATCTACCATGGATTGAAGATGTGCAGGCACATCGGTGGATTTAATTCCCCGCGTTAATTGGCGTTCATCGGGATGCAGAAGGGTGTTCTAAAGGGATAGCGGAGTGTTGGATATAAAACGACCGGGATACCGCGATAGTTGGTTGGCATACCTTGATGAGGACCCAAGACTTGTGAAACTCCTGTGCGTGGTCGACCTGGAATATGACATCTGTCAGGTTTGCGCGACTACGGGAGCAAAGCGGAGTGTACCTCAGCCTTGGGCGTCGGTTGAGTGTTCGACCGCAAGAACTTGGAGAAGTAGTCCATCTTGCAGCTCCCGATGACCTCCTTCCCCCTCGGCTTTGCGTAGCTTTCACAAGTTCGGAAAGAGGATGAAACTGCGCAAGGATGTACGAGATGTGAGCAAGGTCGTGGTCGTTGGGCGGCTGTACGCGCTCACTACCGGCGCGACTCCTCGCTTCGTACTCCCTCCGTCTTTATCTCACTCCCTACCACTTATGATCTCATTGCACACGTACACTCATCTTCCCATGCGTCGCTGTCTTCCGCCATCTCAGTCCCCACTGCGGTCTCGAGATCGTCTTCATATACTGAATGCACTGGGGTGATGTCATCTAGGAGGCTAACACACTGGTATGAGGCTTACAGGTGACGTCGTCCTTGCAAGCCTCCAGGTACCTTTGCAAGCTGTACCTGTTGGGAGGTGGAGGGATTTCAAGCCCACATTCGCCATGGTCGACTGCACGTCTCCCCTCGATATTTCGCCCTCTATGTCGTTCTTAGTGCAAGGACCGGATAGTGCTGCCTTCGCCCGGCCCCTGTTCCTCCGCGCATCCGACGTCGACACACCAAGTACCCCGGAAAGCATCGAAGGACAAGACCCATTCATTGAATCCCTCATAGGACCCGAGGCCATCTCCACTCCACCTGGTTCCCAAGACTCAGCCAACGCTCCGCGTGCCTCTTCTCCCCCTCCGCCCCTCATTCTACCTGCATCCGCGCCAACCACTCGCTCTCGAGCTCCGCCAACCCCCCGCGCGGCCCCACGGGACGTTGCTGCAGAGCTCCGGGACGTCGTGGACGGACTGCTGCAGAAGAAGCGCGACGCCTGGCAAGAACTACAAGCCGAGAACGCTTCCCTCCGCGCGGACGTCATACTCCTCCGCGCCACCCTCGCACAGGTCGATTTCACCTCTGCGTCCAGCTCCGACAACGCTCCCAATCCCAATCCCGCTCCCACCCCCGCGGCCGGGCTACCCAACCCCAACCCCAACTCCAGGCCGAGCGCGGTGTTCGCCGCGCTCGAGGTGGAGCGCGCCGCGCGCACCAACGCGGAGGAGAGCCGAGTGGCCACTGGCAAATACCTCGCAGAGCAGATCGAGGCCGTCTCGAAGCAGAAGCTCGCGCTCGAGGCCGCGCTCGGCGGCTTCACGCACGGGCGCGAGTTCTGGAAGGCGAAGGCGATCGCGGCCCTCGAGCGCTGCGAGGCGCTGGAGGCGGAGAACGTGCGGGTGAAGCGCGAGCTCGCCGTCTTTGCGAAGAAGCAGGCCGTGGTCGTCGAGCGCCAGGTCAGCGACATCCTGCAGGAGGTTGCGGAGGAGCGGGAGCGGTTGATGCAGCTGGAAGAGCTCGACCCGCCGTCGTTCAAGTACGCGTCGCCCGTCCCAGAGCCCTCGAGGAGCTCTCTCGCTGAGGTGAGCTATTATAAGTGCTGGTCGTTCGCTTAGTGTTCTACGTGGCTAAAATGACCGCAGAGCCTTCCACCTACTACCTTACCCGCCAAGTCATCTTCTAAGAGGTTTAGATCCTATCGCATGGGGTTTAGGTAGATCGTGCAATATATCCAAGTTCGTGGTACGCTCAGGCGTCGATGGCAACATGTCTCAGGTGTCCATTGCCACAGTATCTTCGGCGGGGACATTCGAGTGTCGCTCAAAGATGGTCTATTCGTACATATCAAATTACAAGTGTGCACAACAATTGGTTCGAACAAAGATCATCGACGCCTAGGGAATAGCTGCTCGAGTAATAGGTCTTCTCTAGGCGTTTAAGCCATGCACTTCAACCTTCCTATCCAGTCTTCCTAATTATCGCGGAAGCTGACACGAGAACCGCCCGACTCTTGCTAATGGGCGGCGACGCCGCCTGACAGATACATTTATAAAATCCCGTGGGGGAGAATCTGGCGAGCTAGGTTCGTCGGCAATCGAGTGGCCGCTGTCCGCAGTGCTAAGGCAAGAAGACGACCATGATGCGACGGAGGTCAAAGTCGGTGACGTCACCTACAAAGGCGTGTCAGATGATACCGGAGAAACTTAGCAGACTTTCGACTAACGAAAGATGACATGGGAAGCATATCTTGATCCTCGGGAGCATCTTGAATAGAGCGTCCAGGGGGAGATAGCCGCAACGGAACAGTCCGAACTACATGCAAGGCAGCCTGAGCAGGAACAAGAACTCCGTTCGAGAGGACTAATTCCGATAGATCGGAGTCTGCGTTATATTCCTCCTCACATAGTTCGTCGGTGGAGTTGCTTGGGGTGAATGCTTGACCGGGTACCTGTAGCCAGCAGTCTATCAGAACGACTGTTTCAAGGTAGATCTTATGCAAACTCGCTACCTTCATGATGGCATAAGTCGGGGAGGAGGGCTGTAGTACGCGGAACCTGCGAACTACTCGAGAGCAGATATGGCGCATCGCGACGAGTGAAAACAGGAGAGCTAGAGTTTCCAGCACCGCAGACGAGGGAGAAGCCAGTTTTGAGAACATGAAGATGAACTGCCAATAGGGTGACGAAGGCAAAGTTACAATTGCCGGCTGGGGAAGGCCGCAGAGGGTCGACGAACCGTCGGATGGCAGATTGAACGGTGCGGAGGAAGCAGCAGGGCTCGTTTCACTGCGGTAGGCTGATAGTAGAGGGGGGAACTCGGCAGTAGATTGCGAGTGTCTGTAGGCATTCCAGGAAGCTTGAGGCAGGAATAGTGTGATTTTGCGACTATAGGTCGGAAGGTTGAGGGATAGGTTGTGTACCGGAATAGAGAGGGATACGAGAGATGTGGTGTAAGGTGGGTTGAGGGCAGAAAGAACCAGCACCCCAGCGAAGAGGAAGGGTAAGATAGACCCTGACATGACAAGGCTGCAGTGTAGGGTTTGGCTGAGCGTTGCACGTGGTTGGGTGCTGTTTTTGAGGCCTCTGAGGCGAGTGTAGATGGTTAGATGGTGGGCGTAAGAAGTCAAGGGCGCACGGGCCCAGCCTGGAGCGACAATCTGAACATGAGTGTGCGATTGGGTGACGAAATCCAAGCTTCCCCTTCACGGTGCGGTCGAGATCGCCGGTATTAAGTGGGGGTAGATAAGCGCCCTTCTCTCCGAGATCACGTTCACGCGACGCGCCGGGGGAGCGCCGGCAAGAGCCCACCAGCCACCGCCGCGTCTGGCCCGGGAGCGCGGTGCACCGAGCTTGCCTCTCTACCCCCTCCTTCAACCCTCGCCTCCCAGACGTAGCCAACTGCCCATGCCACCAAAGCGGACTAGAAGAACCTCCCCAATCCCCTCAGGTCTTTCCGCAGGCGAACGCCTGAAGCGCACTAAGCTCACCGGAAACGCTACTTACTCTGCATGGGGCTGGGTCGACTCAGAGGTAGTGGACACGTCTCAAATCACAGATGAGCACCGTCTCGCCACTTGCAGCTTTTCGAAGAGAAGCTGCCGGGCTCTATGCCCGAATAAATACGCCGCGAAACGAGAAACTCCCACCACCACCTCCGCCGGGGTTGGTCCAAAGGTCAAGGCCAAGGCCAAGGCCAATGGTCTCCCCACCCCACCGCCCGACTCTGAGGTCGAGGCAACAGATGATGTTATTGTGATATCGGATGATGAAGGCCCATCTTGTACCGCTAAAGTATGCAAATATAATCGCTACTGCTTGAATTACCTTGGCCAAGATAAATGGGAGGACGCTGGTGAGTCCGATGTTCCCGGATTCGAAGGTTCCTCGTTGACCCTTGCTTTAGAGGAAGCATATGAGGGATATACGAAGGTGTATAACCCTGGAGAGAACCCTCTGGTCAACTCTAGAGACGGCCGGATGCCCATAGGACTGAAGGTAGCGTTCTCCCCGAACATTTACCTGTGTGAATGTGTCTCACCTTGCCTTAGAATCTGGGAGCCACTTGCTATGCCAACGCGTATCTGCAGGTATTGTACCTTGGAACTTCCGCCGCCTTTTCCTCACGCTTTTCGGACAGGTGTGGTTTCAGGACCTGCCATTTCGTAAAGCTGTCTACGAGTGTCAACCAACCCAAGATGCTCAACATTCCTTCGAGGTCTGTCTGTGTCTGTTCCATCCTACCGCTCCCTCTTAGAGCGAACCCTTGTCAATATAAACAGGAATCCCCTATATTTCAGCTTCAGGTGACCTTTGCTGCGATGCAGCACAGCTCACTCAACGCGTTCAACCCGGTAAAGCTGGTGGAAAGCTTGAAGCTACGCGCCACCGAACAGCAAGACGCTCAGGAGTGCGTGGCTTCTGGCTTTTCAGATTAACCTTCTTCGTAAACATATTTCAACAGGTTCTCAAAACTTTTCATGGCCCACCTGGACACTGAATTCAAGCAACAGCAGAATCCGGAGCTAAAATCGCTGATTTCAGATCAGGTGAAGGGTCTTCCTGTATGAACGCCTCTCTATGACTCACCACCTATCAGTTCCAAGGAAAGCAAGTGTATAATACCGTGTGCCAAAATTGCCACAGGCGGTCCGAACGTGATTCTGACTTTCTTGAGATAGAGGTCAACTTAGAAGTATGTCCAAAAGTGAATGGTATATGTAGTATCCTCACATCGCGCGGTATAGAACAACGCGACATTAGAGGAGCGCCTGAATGCCTGGTTGGAACCAGAGACTCTGTCGGGAGACAACCAGTAAGTTTTAAGCGACAGGTTGGAACATCTTCGGGTCCTTACTCCTCCCAGGTACCTTTGCCAACAGTGTGACAGCCTTCAGGACGCTAAACGGTATACAGAACTGCACGAACTGCCTCCCGTTCTCCACTTTTCTCTTCTTCGATTTGTCTATGATGTCACCACGATGGAGCGCAAGAAGTCGAAACAAACTATCATGTTCCCGACCTTCATTGATATGGACAGATTCGTAGGGCCCGAGGAGACCCGCAAACAACGTAAGAGACGTACCAAGGACAGCAAGAACCTGTACGAGCTTCGGGGCGTTCTCTTGCATAAGGGCGCCAGCGCGTACCACGGACATTACGAGGCGCAAGTCTTCGACGTGAGGTATGGTGCGGTACAGTTCGTATCTACACGCCTATCTGATGATTCCCTAGCAATCAAGGCTGGTATCAGTTCAACGACGAGACGGTCACGAAGATCGACTCCCTTGTACCAAAGGTTGACGCCACCAAGAAGGGTGCGAAAGGAGCAAAAGACCCCAAGAAGTACGTCTGACTTCACACTATTCCATCGGCTCATGCTCACGTCCCAATTTATAGGAAGCCTGCGGATCCTCCGACCAGAGGGCGGCCAGCGGGAAAGCGCAGGCGCATTGAGGACAGCGACAGTGAGATCGAAATTGTCGAGTATGAATCCTGGGCGGCATTCCACTATAAGCTCTAATGAATATATACAGAAATCCAACGTCGCCTCAGAAAGGCGGAAGTTCCACGGTAGAGGGCCCAGAGTATGTCAACAGCGCATTGCTGCTGAAGTCGCCGCTGACTATGCCGCGCATAGCTACATCTCGTCAAGAGACGCCTACATGCTTGTTTACACCCGTGTTGGCCACAAGAATTCTCCTCCACCGTCGCAACAAGTCAACGGGCACAGCTCGGCCTCGAGTTCTGACTCTCCAGCTCCCGCGCCTCCTCCGAAGGCCCTCGAAGTAGTGAACAATCTCAATAACACCCATGAGAAGGCTTGTGAGGCGTACACATTACGGTTCGTCGGGACTACGCACAGCCTTTGACGGACATCTAACAAACTGGGTTCTTCTCTAGTGAGAAGGAAGCACGAGTGAAATTCGATCACATACGAAGTACCATCATGGATATCTACCGGACTTGGAACATAATATCCAATGAGCAGGTGATTTCCATAGGCCATGATCTCATCTCTCAGTCTCAACGCTTCATAGGCTAGTGCCGTTGTGAGCCGACAAGCACTGGAGGCATGGCTCTCGCGGCATATTGTGAAGCCAAAGACGCCGAAAGGCACACCCGCCCCCCCAGTAGAAAGCACTGGCAAAGATCCTGCGCCCCCAAAGGATGGAGAAGTGTGCACCATATCGATACCCTTGGCCGATATCGTATGTGCTCACGGGAAGCTGGACCCCGAGAAGGCGAACGACATGAAAGTCATCACTGAGGTAAGAGGGACATAGACAGAACCGAAACGGAGTATTGATATACCGGTGCAGGCCGCCCGAACACGCATCGCCAGCGAAGATGGTTGTAAACTTGCACCTCCACTTAGCACTGCGGATGTGTGCCCGACCTGTGTGGAACGTATGTTCAAGGGTATGTTTGCGCCGTCTCCCCCCTAGATCTGGCACTGACCCCCTTTCGATATACAGAGAAATTATACCAGACCGAGCATCCACGACTCGTGTCACGATTCGACGAAGTTGCTCTTGTCGAAGAGGATGAGGAGGGATATCACATCTCTAAGGCTTGGCTCAAGGGTACATTCCCTTGCTGCTGAACATCTATACTTGTTTCTTATAACAACCTGTCGCAGACTGGCGCCTTGCTAAGCCGAAAAGCCATGCCGAAGGGGTGCCGGATGCCCCACCAGATGCGGAAGAGTACCTACGGGACGTGATCTGCGAGCACGGGGGGCTGTCTACGAACACCACGTCTCGGCGACGAATATCTGCCCAAGCCTATTTACTATTACAGGACGTCTTCCCGAACTGGAAACCCCCATCCACGTCGACAGAACCTTGCCTTGTCTGTGAAGCCCTCCTACATATGTCCAAAGAAGACAAACGTGAGTATCGTAAACAAGCGGAAGAAGAGAAGGTAGTGTGTCATAAACTAGCGTCTGTGCTTGTGCACCGGTTGTTGACGCGACCTTTTAAAACAGGCCAGGTTGAAGCATATGCACGACAACGCACTCAATGGAAATACGTTGCTCCTCGAAGATGTCCCATGTGCTATCGTGCCTTCTCAATTCATCCGATCCTGGAGACAATGGATCTTACGCCCGAGCGAAGTGGCGCGACCAGCAGCAGTGGACAACTCCCAGTTCATGTGTGAGCACGGCCTGTTAGCGTTTGACCCTAATGTTGGCGGGGACGTGGACACCTCCATGGCCGTCATCAAGCGGACTGATTGGACGGTCATTGAGGAAATGTATGTACAATCAGTGATATCTTGCGACCTTCTTACTCAACATGTAATCAGCTACACAGGCGGCCCTCTCATTGCCATTGAGAAGACGGGGGACAGGTACTTGCACGAGGTGGATGTCTGTGCTGACTGTCGCCTCAAGCGGTAAGTTCGACGTTGTCCTTCGACCCTTGACTCCCAATGACCTACATTACACAGGCGCACGTCCTTCGACATGACTGAAATCACTGTCCGCGTTCTGGGACCTGGAGACCCCACGCCCACGCCCGAAACGTATAACGACGAACCAATGCACGTATCCAAGCCTGGCCCCCCAGTGCAGACGACATTGTTGACTTACAGCAAACGGGGCAACGCGGAGGGCTCCCGCAAGTCGAAGCGGATTCGTCAAGTCAGGGAGCACGGGAAGCGGCGAAAGTTCACTATCACCAAGTCGATGACGGTCAAAGACCTTAAGATCATGGTAAGCGTGTATTTTGGCCGGGCCTGCCCTCCCTGCTCATCCTACTGCAATCTAGTTCAACGACGATCTCGGGATCCCCGTGATATCCCAGCGCCTGTTCTATCGCGGAAAGGAGATCGACGACAGCGCTGCGACGATGCTCTCGCTCGGGGTCCTCTCCAACGACCTGCTCGATCTCAAGGAGGAGAGCGAAGACATCACGGTCCTCACCGACTCGGACACCGAGGCGTCCGCGCCGACGGCGAAGCGGAAGCGGATCGAGGGGCAGGCGTTCAACGGCACCCTGCTCGGCAGCGGTTTCTCGTTCTCCGCCGCGTCGTCCTCTGCGCCTCCGTCGAGCCAGCCCGAGCCAGCCGCGCCGCCGGCCGGCCTGGCATGTCCGGCGTGTACATATGAGAATGGAGTGGGAGAGATAGCGTGCGAGATGTGTGAGACACCCTTAGGACAGTCTAATGCTACATGATGTTGCTTTGTTGAGAGACTTGGTGTGCTGAATCTTCATTCAACGCAGAAGCTCAACAACAATTAGTAGACGTGTAAGTAGCAGCGAGGAGATACAAGTGCGCTGAATGTCATTCCCATTCGCTAATGATACAGACTTATACAATGGACAGCTAACTTCGTATTTCCTAGTGGTTCAGGAGCGTATGTGATAATTCTCGGCGTAACTGAAGTCCTCTCCGGTGACACCTGCTGCCCCGGACAGGACAGCGTCGCGCTGTTGTTTGTCCCGAGCGAAATCTTCAACGGTGACCGCATCGTGTTCGATTCTTCGTTTGTTTATCTGTTCCTCCATGCGCCCAATGGCTATAGCAAGTATGGGTGACCGCGTAAGAATGACCTTGTATCGCCGGGAAGTCTCAAACGTACCTCGGTCAAGGCGAGCTATTTCAAGCGTGTTACCTCGATACGGTGATCAGATTTGAATGGTTATACACACCTTGTTCACCACGAAGTGCTGCGACATCGATCTTCTCTTCTTGAGGGGGAATCAACCAGCTCCGGTGCCCAACGGTAGGAGCCTTCTCTGACTTTTCCTCTTGAGGGGGAACGAGAAAACTCGGGTCGTTGAGTGCGGGCTCCGACTGAGCTACGCGAGTGTCTCGCTTCTCGTCTTGCGGCGCAAGGAGGTGGCTCATGGCGAGAATAATTACAAGTGAGCACTGCAGTTCAGCAGGAGGGGGAAACACTGGTAGCGGGATAATGGGAGCTTCAAGCGATAGGAGTGTGCGGAGAATTGTGGTAATGAAGTGCATATTATTGCACGGTCGAGCATATATGTATGCCTTATGCCTGTGGTGACATCACCTCGTTAAAGATGGTCCGGAGAGTGCTGGCGAGGGGTCTCACGGGGCTCGATGGCGAGGCGGCTCTTCAGTCAACTCTCGGTTAGCAAGTTACGATGACGTATTTTATTGACCCGGTTCCATAACTTCCCATTATTGGAAGGCAGGTGACGCGAAGTCCAGCGTGCGGCGAGCGTCTTGTCGAGCAGCGCGGACCGCGACGATGCTCGCCCGTCGGTGCTTCTCGTCTGCAACCCTCCCGCCCACTATCCGCCAACTCCTCGCCTCACCCCCTCCGCCCTCAGCAGCTTCCGTTCAGATCAATGGTTGGGTGAAGTCCATCCGCAAGCAAAAGAAGGTCGCCTTCGCAGTCATCTCCGACGGGTCGTCTGACTCAGGCCTCCAGGCCGTCTTCACGGACGTGAACCTCGCCAGACAGTGAGTCGCGTGGCACGCTCCCCACACAACTTGGCTCATCCCACCTCTCAGTTTAACAAATGGCGCGAGCGTGAGGCTTAGCGGAACACTGGTCGATAGTCCGGGTGCAGGACAGACCAAGGAACTGAAGGTCGCGGAGGCTGAAGTTCTGGGAGAATGCGATCCAGAGGTATGTCAAAGTTACACCCGACCCCACATATATCCTCTGACTCTCGCAACAGACGTATCCTATGCAAAAGCAGGCGTTGACAGTGGAATACCTACGAGACCACTGTCATCTCAGGCCACGAACACGAGAAATAGGTGCTATGTTGCGGCTGCGTGACACGACTACTAGAGCGGTACATGGTTATTTTCAGGTAACTTCCTTGGCTACCCTGTCAAACATATGAGCTGATCAACTACAGGATAATGGATTTATACACATACACACACCAATAATTACTTCCAACGACTGCGAGGGCGCAGGGGAGACCTTCCGCATCATGCCCTCCAACTCAGAACCCTCGGCAGACACCCCATCCTCCTCCACGTCTCCGAACAAACCGTCCGAATATTTCAACCACCCTGCCTACCTCACCGTGTCCTCCCAGCTGCACCTCGAAGCGGTCGCCGCGGCGGTCTCTCGCGTGTACACCCTCTCCCCCTGCTTCCGCGCGGAGCGCTCCCAGACCTCGCGCCACCTCGCCGAGTTCTGGATGCTCGAGGCAGAATGGGCCTTCGCCTCCTCCCTCGACGACCTCACCGCCGTCACCGAGCGCGCGATCCGGCACGTCCTCCGCGCGCACGCCGCCAGCCCAGACGCGCCCACCCTCTCCAGCCCGCTCGCGACCGCCGCCGCAACGACGCCCGAGCCCTGGCTGCGCCTCACCTACACCGATGCGGTCGCCCTCCTCGCCGCGCACCACGCCGCGCACCCAGGCGCGTTCTCCTACGCACCGACGTGGGGCGCGGCCCTCCAGAGCGAGCACGAGCGCTGGCTGGCAGATGTGCACGCGCGCGGGCCCGTGTTCGTCACGGACTACCCCGCCGCGCTCAAGCCGTTCTACATGCGCCTCAACACGCCCGACGCGCACGGCCGCGAGACCGTCGCGTGCTTCGACCTGCTCGTGCCGGGGCTGGGCGAGCTTGTGGGCGGGTCGCTCCGTGAGGAGCGCGTGGGGCTGCTCGAGGCCGGGCTCGACCGGCACGGGCTGGACAGGAAGGACTACGAGTGGTATTTGGACCTGCGGAAGTTCGGCGGGGCGCCGCATGGCGGGTTCGGGCTCGGGTTCGAGCGGCTTATCAGCTGGATGAGCGGGATTGAGAGCGTGCGGGAGTGCATCGCGATGCCGAGGTGGGCGGGGCGGATGCTGTTGTAGACGTACTGTAGTGCATTTTAATGCAAGATACAATCACTCCTCTTTGGCGTGCGTAAGTTGTGGGATTATCGATGATGAAACTAGAAAGCTATCGACGCGACGTATCGTAATTAGATGCGAGGTATCGTACAGGCAGCGACTTTGTACGAGATGTGAATGAGCGTGCGCGAACGACGGTGACTCTATGAGAGGGTGCGAAAACATGATACAAGAACGTGTACAAATGATATGCGGGACATACAATGAAGCCGACTGCGGCAAACATGGACGACGGTATGGACTTTGAGTAGGAATGAGAGAGTTGGGAGGTACAAGGGCATGAGGTGTGAGACGATGACATTGCCAACCAAGTGGACGGGTCGGTAGCCGAAAACGCTATCAGCGAAGACAAAGTGCAATCATGTGTGGAACGGAAACATCTTCAAGCGGCCTGGGTTGGGACAACAGGCGGACCACCACGACCCCTGCCGCGCCCGCGCCCACGGAACTGGCCTCGTCCACGCCCTCGTCCACGGAAGTTGGGCGACGGGGGTGCAGCGTCGTATTGTAGGGGGCTTTTAGGACTCGAAATTTGGTCGGCGCTGGGAGACGAGGGTGGCCCATCCTGTTGTGGGAAGGGGCGGAATGAGCCGCGACGGAAGTGCTTACCACCCCGGGCCCGATTGTTGAAGGATGGGGAGGGTGACGATGGGGTGGGTATGCTCTCAGACGCAGCAGAGACCGGGGAAGCTGTGTGCGAGCGCACGTCCTCAACCGTGACGGTAGGTCGTGGTCGACGCGAATTCCCGTTCGCCTGTCGAGGTGAGGCAGGAGATGCTGGCGGAGAGCTTGCCAAATCCTTAACCGCAGGCTTGTTCAAAGTGAATCCCCCGAAGGAGGAAAAGAGGTTGATGAATTCCTCATACTTGTCTTGGGAGGCAATGCTTGACTGGAACTTCTTGGCGATGACAAACTCCCAAGCTTGGTCGATCTCTTCTTTGCTGTACAAATGCTTGTCAAGAACAGTCCAAACGGCTTCAGGTTCCTTGGTCCCGAGGGCTAAACGGAGATTAGATGTTTGTGGAGGAGAATCATAGATGTCTCCATAGTCATCTTCGCCCAGCGGGTAGGCCTCGAAGAAGTAGCGAACGGTCGCCAGATGGCCGCCCTGTAAGGCGACATGGAAGGCAGACATGCCATCCCCGTTGCGTTCATCGGCTTCAGCGCCTGTGATTCACGGGTGTTAGTGAGAAATGGTGATTTGGTGAGGAAAGTCGCACTGTGAGAGTCCAACCACTTTACGAGCTCCAGGTTTCCATGTTTTGCAGCGATATGCATCAGAGTCTCTTTAGGGTCCGTAGGAGGGTTCTTGACGAGATCTTCGGAACCTTTGCGGGCCTCACCTCCGGCGGCGTCGACGGCATCCTCCCAGACTCCCTTCTTGACTGCCTCAGTGTCGTTGCGGCGGGCCGCTGCGAACACATTCGAACGCTTCTCCTGGACCTGTTCTTGGTGAGAACGAGCTTTCTCCTCGGCAGTCTTACGCGAAACTTCGGCGGCGACTTTCTTCGCAGACGCCTTTTTGCGCTTCCTCTGCTCTGCTTCGCGCCGACCTGGTGACGTATTTAGTAAGTCGCTAAACGGCAGAAGTACCAACCACTTACTCTGCTCACGCTCTCTCTCTTGGTCAGCCTTGCGCATCGCCTCTTCTTCCGCACGGCGCTCTGCAGCGAGCTCTTGCTCTTCCCGCGCGCGACGCAGACGCGTGGCATACTGCTCCTCGGATTCGGGAGGTGCCTCTTCACGGAATCGATGGTGGGGGTGATGATGGTGGCCGGGGTGGCTCCGATGGTACTCTGTATGATGTTCAGAAGAGGCAACGACCGGAGAGCAAACACATCAACTTACGCGCGTGAGCAAACCGACTCGCCCGGCCGCTCAGGAGCTCCTCAAAGAGGAACCTAATTTGGAACTATGATGACAACATGCAGATTATCGATCAATAGGGCAACGTACATGTAGTAATCCATATGTTCTTCAAATTCAGAGTCGTAGTCGTCATCTTCATCGTCGTAGTAATCGTCGTCGTCGTCATAATCACCGTCTTCGTAGCCGAATGGGTGGAAGTGGGAGTGAGTATGGCCATGAGAGTGGGGCGGCGCCGTGGAACGGTCAAGGTGCTTGACTAGCACACTGTAAGCAGCGCTAAGCTTCTGGAACTGGACAGTGGCGTCTTCATCGCCTGGGTTCTTGTCGGGGTGCGTCTTGAGAGCAAGCTAGCGGCACAAGCAATGGTCACGGCCAGACGAAGACGTCATTGAAGGACGCGGTGCTTACCTGTTTGTAGGTCGACTTGACCACCTCCAACGACGCGCCCTGACATTTCAAGCGCCCCATAGCTCGCATCAGTGTCAGTATGCGGCCTTGAGTGGACATGACGCACCTGTTCCAGCCCTAGGACCGCGTATGCGTCTAATACTGCAGACTGTCTGCTTGCCATGGTGGGGTGTGGCGAGGGAGAGAAAGGGGAAGGGACGAAAAACGCGCGCTACTTGGCGCCCGCTGCAGTCGCGTCTTCGAACGCGTGCCTTCTATATTCAGCCCTGCTTCTCTGACGCGTCTCGCATTGACGCGTAGCCGCCCACACCTCGTCCCGGCCACCTCCACGGCCCGACCCCGTCCACGTCCGACCTTCTCCCCTCGCCCCTTGCGCCAGCGATCAACATAACTATCGCTGCCTCTACTCTGAGCTGAAATGTAGGCATTCTATGCTGCTCTTCATCCCATCGACCTCACATGTCATCGCTCAGAGCCTGCTATGTCCTCGGCGCAGGCGGGCCCGAGCGTCGAAGATGCCGTGCGCACCCAGATTCCGCTTCCTGGAGGTGCAGGGACAGAGAAGACATCCTTCCTCTCTGGACTACTCACCGAAAAGTACGTATAACGCATTTTGTATTTGCACTCTGCTTACGAGGGGTGAAGCGTAGTCCCTACTTCCAGGCAGGATTCGGAATAATGGTATGGTTTCTTCGTGTTTTGTGTGCTTGCATTGGGTTCAAGCTATGATGCATAGGGAATGGGCGTCGCCGTGACATTCCTTCGACGAGGTACAATCCTCGCAGCGACGGCTCTGCGGAGGCAAATGCTCGTCTCCCTCGAGTTGAACAACAAGGACCCTGCGTACGATTTCTTCCTCACCTGGATGGCTGCCCAGTCCTCCCGCACTCACGCTGGTGCCGCCCCGTGGATGAGCCTCTTCCGCTCCTCCGCCCCGTGGATGCGTAGCCACCAACTCGGCGTCCAGACCCTCCAAGAGCAGCGCAAGAATGGCAGCGCATCGGTAATGTTCAAGCTCGTCGCTGCGCCCGGTACACATTACCTTCGGTACAAGGACGTGTGGATGCAGGTCAAGCGGGACAGAGAAACAAAGTCACCAAACCTCATGACTGGCATGCCTTGGGAGACCATCACCATTACAACACTCTCTCGTGATCGAGGTGTGTTCACACAACTCCTATCTGAGGCGCGGGATATGGCCATGCGTGGACAAGAGGGAAAATTGGTAATCAATATCCCATGGGGCATTGAATGGAAACCGTTTGGTCAACCAAGGCGGAAACGTCCAGTCAGGAGTGTTGTTCTCGAAGAAGGCGTGGCGGAGAAGATCGAGGCGGACGTTCGAGCATTCCTTCAGAGACGGCAGTGGTACGCTGACAGAGGTGCGTCGTACATCTTGCAACAGCTTTTCAATCTCTGACGATCATACAGGCATTCCATATCGACGCGGATACCTGCTGCATGGCCCTCCGGGTTCGGGCAAGTCGTCGTTTATCCAGGCCCTAGCCGGCGCGCTCAATTACGACATCTGCGTCCTCAACCTCTCCGAGCGCGGACTCGCGGATGACAAGCTCATACATCTCCTGTCAAATACCCCAGAGCGTAGCTTCGTGCTCATCGAGGACATAGACGCGGCGTTCAACAAGCGGGTCCAAACCAGCGCGGACGGCTACCAGTCTTCGGTCACGTTCTCCGGCTTCCTGAATGCGCTGGACGGCGTCGCCTCAGGAGAAGAGCGTATTATTTTCATGACCACGAACCACCCAGAGGTCCTCGACCCCGCACTCATCCGTCCTGGACGGGTCGACCTCTCCGTACTCATCGACGACGCGTCGCCTCAGCAGGTGCGCCGCCTATTCGAACGCTTCTACGGACGAGACAGTACCGTCGAAAGCGACGTCGGAGAGACTCTAAGCGACGAAGGCTGGGAGCGCATACCTGAAGATGAACTCAGCCGTATGGCGGACGAGATGGAGGCAGCGGTGGCTGAAGAGGCCAGCAGAGGGAGGAGAATTAGTATGGCAGCACTTCAGGGCCTGTTCATTAGGAGCAGCGCGCGCGAAGCGGCGGCAGACATCAGGACATTGTGTGTCCCGAGGAGTCCGGTGTCGTAAAAGTACAACAATCTACACTACTTTTG
The DNA here is from genome assembly GCA_900155495.1 of Porogramme epimiltina. Lineage (NCBI taxonomy): Eukaryota > Fungi > Basidiomycota > Agaricomycetes > Polyporales > Polyporaceae > Porogramme > Porogramme epimiltina. The sequence goes on from FTLJ01000437.1 coordinate 65,079, forward strand.
GAAATAACTTAGATGCGTGTGGAACAACAAGCACAGCGACAATCTCAAAAGATTGCCTTCCGTCTGCGTCCTGTGTATTTTGAATCGTTCGGAACGCCCTCCTTTCCACGTTGACGATAGAGCTGCATAACGCAAATCAATACGTAACACAGAAAGCGAAGATCATCGCAACTTACCTCCTTTTTCTTCAATATCCAGTCCTTGTCCTTGATGTTCTTCCGCTTGCCGTCCTTCCCCCTCGCGCGCATCCGCTCCCTGCGCTTCTCAAACAAGACCCTGCCCTCCTCTTCTTCCGCTTCCTCGCCTTCAAGTCCCTTCGGCACCTGCTGCGCGCCCCCGCCCCCGCCCACGAACAGACACAGGAAGACCTTGCGTGCCTTCTTCGAGTTCGGGTAATCGACGACGACACCTCCGCCAAAGCCTGCCTTCTGCGCAATGGACGTGATCAGCTGGATCTGGTCGTCCGAGGTTGGATAAAACTGCAGGATGGCACGCGAGGGGTTCTTGAGGGCAGCGTGGAGGGTTGTGAAGAAACGGGTGAGACGGTGTGGAGGGGAGGATGTCGGATGCGACGTCTCTGCGTTTAGCAGCCACTGTAGTACGGAGATACTGGATGCAGAGCGTCAGAGGGGTCTGGGAGAGGTGTACGAGCAAGTGCGAGAGACGAACCTGATTGCTCCATCAAAGCTGCCGGGCCTGAACCCGAAGCCTTGCCCGATATCTTGGAGAAAGAGGTCTCCCTCGACTTCTCGCTCCAATGCGACCTCTTCGGTGAAAGCGGATGAGTGAGTTTAGGAAGGGTAAGGAGGGATAGACTCACCAAGCATGCTTGGGGCAACGTCTACGCCTACCCAGAAGTAGCCCTCTTCATCAAGGATCTCTCCAGAGAGCCCCGACCCGCACCCGATGTCAAGGAGAAAGGCCGGTTCGTCTGGTGGTAGGTTGAGGAGTTCTAGTGCACGATGGGTCATGTCGGCCTGAATTTGCTGTACACGAGAACTGCGGTGGGTTCGTTTGGACGCGGGACGCACTGCCTACACTGAGACGTACTTGTTCGTGTACTTTTTAGCCTCGATATCCCCATAGTACTATAAGCCGGTGGAAATCAACACCACGAAATGCAAGGGTTCCCGTAAAGCAAAACGTACAATCTCCGGGGGTGCTTGAAGCTCTGGTCTAGACATTTGGAGTGTATCTTGTCTGTCTTGGGACAGAACTTAGCTGTGGATGAAGATGGATATCTAAGCGAGGGGCATTAGCTCGCGGACCTAGGAATAATTCTCAATCAATACCAGCGTCACAAAAATGGTTATGTTATCACGTGATGAAACGCGGGCACGTGCCGCAAACAGGACGCGTCCTATCGCGACGAGCTCAAACTTGGACCAACCAACGTATCTAATCCGATTATCCTTCAACTTGCGCCATGGGAACATGTTCGTATTCTTGGCTCGCTTTATAAGAGCCCAAACTCTTGGATGGGAACCGCACCGGACTGCTTTTGAACTTCCACTAACTCGGGGCAGGGCACTATCGCTCACCTTTGTATTATGCCGACATCCCGAAGCACGAAGCGTTCCAAGATACCCGAGCCCCCTAAGTCGCCGACGGCATTCCGGCCATATGCAAAAGAAGGTCTCTCACAGAAAATGAGGCTGGCAAGCACGTTTGAAGATCTAGAATGTTATTGCCACATAGTTGTTAGTAGAACGAGTCTCTTAACCTTGGACAGCACATCCTCATTGTTTATATGATCGGGATTTAGGAGGGGGTCGCGAAACTCGCCAACGAGAATCCAGGGCTTCTCGAGGACAGACCCGGACGGGCCACTGTTAGAGGACGTCCTCTGTGGGATACATTCTTACGCATGGTGGGTGGAATCCAACCAATCCCTGTTCCAGATTTCCAGGGCATTGTACTCAAAATGCTCGCCAAATTTTCAGGCCACAGCAGAGTACCCAAAGCTCAAAGATTACGAGAATCTATGGCCCGTCTTGGCCATCGTTCGGCAGAATCGTTCGCTCAAGAGGGACAGTCCTGGTGGCCCAGGACTAACACAAATCTCCAGAAACTTGGTACATCTAGTTTCAACGGTGGATTCGTGTGTACATGTTTCTGGTGCTGATGCAGTATGTTGCACTCCTCCACAGCGGCCCCCAGCATCTGGCGTTCCTAGTGGCCAAGAGAATCGGTCGGGCCGCGTGCGCGCAAACCGCGAGCGCCGTTCAGCTAGAGGTCAACGGGAGGCACCAGCATCTTCCAACGTCAGTAAACCAGGCTTAGCCCGTACAGTAAGTAGCCTTCGACGTCCTCCTAACAAGTCAGCTCTCATGGCATGCTCACCGAGACCAGATTCTTCGACAGCTTCAGCCTCCAAACCAGTCCATGACGCAACCCGGTACTTCCATCAGCACCGCCAAAGACCACGCCTCGACGCGCTCCACTAGTTCCTCGCATCAAACATCTCAGGGAATGACAGCCTCAGCATCCACGGCAGGCGTGTGTGCTATCCGGTCTTTTATGACCTCACTCGCGGTCCCCGAGCCGAACAAGATACTCGCTCTGCTCGTTGATGACATCGGGGTCACGGACGGGCATGCGCTGGAGGCGCTGGGTCGCCTCGACGGACGCGACACTTTCCTATACTCATGGGTCCGGTCAAAGAAGATGACTGAGCTACAATTCGCGATCCTGACAAGGGCGTTCGCGCAAGCATTCGATCACCCGGTGGCATCCTCATCCTCCACCCAGGCACGCTCGGCGTAGGATCCCCATGCGAGGCTGACATATCTTGGCACGAGGGAATGTACCAGGGCGCATTTCGTTGTGCATATGCTTGTTGTATGATGAGACTGATCTGACGCAGGAACGAACACCCCATATTGTAACATCCGCAGGCTTGCTGCCCTCGCTCCCTGGTTAGAAAACTTGGTATTCAGGAACGAAGATGTATGTAACCGGTACGAAGATGATGTACATTTGTTTTTTGTATGATGACGTCTATGAAACCACATGCACGACCCCACTGCCACTCGAAGGGAATGATAAAGCATGATGTGCGCACGACCGCGGGGATAGCAATACTGATGGTAGTAGGATTGCAGGTGCAGAGAAGACTAAATATACACACAGTCAAAGCGACTAGAGAGCAACCTTCACACTCTAAATAAACTATCGACACATGCAGCGGCGGCGCACACGCGCACGCGGGCAAGGCACAGCGACCACGGATGCCTCGGGCAAAGCCGTCTAGGAGGGGGGAGGAGTGGGGTGGGGGGAGGAGAGGCTCGTGGTCGCGTACACACCCGCACGGCGGGACCCAATATCACCAGCATAATATACCTACAGAGTCCAAGCTTCCGCCCACACACGACGGTGAGGGGCGGAGGGGGGGGTGTTCACGACGAGCGTCATGACGGCGGGAAGTAGACACCGCCCGGCGGTGCTATTGACGCCGCCATCGGTACCTGCACCGCGGGGACGGACATGTCGAACGGCGGCGTCGCGCCGGTCGAGTGCGGCCGCGTCGTGTCGATCGTCGCGATGAGCGTGTGCTGCTGGAGGAGCGACTTGGCGGTCATGAGCACGTCGACCTCGCTCGAGAGCGGGCCGACCATGTCCACCGCCTGCGCGACCGCCGACTGCGTCGCGACCGAGACCTCCTTGACCGTCACCTGCGGCACCGCGCTCGCCGCGACCGCGGCCGGCAGCCCCGACGAGACGGCCGCGACGGTGCGGTCCGCGACGACCTGCCGCGCGGCCTGGAGCACGACCTGCTGGGCCGCGGCGGTGAGCGCGTTCGACTGCGCGACCGCGCCGTCCGGCACCTCGCCCGCGAGCTTCGAGCTGATCGCCTGCGCGGTCACGGTCAGGACGTGCTGCTGCTTCGCGAGGGCCTGCAGCTCCGGGCCGGCTTCGTTCGGGGACGCGACGACCTGCGACTGCGCCTCTTGGGCGACCCGCTGGGCGGCCGTCGTCAGCACCTGCACGACCTGCGACTCGGGCGCTACCACCGGTGCGGCCGCGGCCGCTGCGGCGAGACCGCCGGCACGAAGCATCCTGAGACGGCGATCAGGACACAAAACACCAGAAGAGGGGGACAACAGGGCCGCGTACCGTTGCGCGTTGGTCGACTGTTGCGGCACCACACCGTTGACCATGGAGTCACTCATGATCCGGCGCGGAGCGTGGATGTCGCCCACGAGAGACGGCCGCCTGGACGGCGTGAACGACGAGTCGACGGCGGCCATGGGGGCGATAGTGATGTGTACGGTATGCGTCAGCAGCTCTTCCTTGCCATCTTGGACGAACTGGATCCGGGGGTGCGAATCATAAGCTCCACCGCACGCGATATTAGGGTGGCAGGAGAGAACGCACCCTGGCTTCAACTGTGACATCGCAGCTCTGCGCGTCCGGCGGGGGGATGCCGGTGAGCGACTCTTCCTTCCACGAGAGCCAGGACGGAAGGCCGGGGGAGCTGTAGCTGACAGGCATGTTGGTGCGGGACGCCTGTGGGTCCCAGATCCGGGGTGTCCACGTCCATCTGAGCCCTACGTAAGCGACGCCAGGCGGGGTGCCTGCGAGCTTCCGCCTGAAGGCGCGGAAGGCCCAGCCGCCCTCGGACTTTTTGGCGTCGACGTGCCAGATGTGATTGCCTTTTGATTTGCTCTTCTTGCCCTCCTCGTTGAAGCGCGAGATGTAGGGCTGGTTCCAGAGGAAGTTGCGGATCTGTGTGGGGGGCGGGCGGCATGTCAGCTGACATGCCGAGGGGAGAGCGGCGGCAGGGGCAGCCGAAGAATGGCGCGGCGGCAGGGCAGCGGACGCAGGAGAGGGGGACTCGCCTTTTTCATGGGGATCTTTTCCTCGGGGAAGCCCTGCCTGGCGAGCTGATGACGTAAGGCGGTGAGTTGGGGTGCCGGGCGGGAGGGGAGAAGCAGGCAGTCACCTCTTCCAAGAAGGCGTTGGTGAACGCCTGGATGCGGAACTTGAAGGGGCGGAAGTCGGGGGACTCGTCCAGGCGCTGCATCTTCTTGGCCATGAGCGTCTGGTGGATCGGCTCGCCCTTGGAGTCCGTGGCGTCCACTGTGGAGCAAGGGTGACAGCGAGTTCAGCACGGGCGGCGGGGCGGGAGGAGGAGCGGCAGGCCGGCAAGACGCCCGGCTGCGCGTACGTACAGTTGGAACAGATCGTATTCAAAAACTCAAAGAAGATGCGCTCGACATCGGCCCGGTACTCCTGGGGCACCTCGTTTCCGTGGCCAGAAGAGCCGCCCCCCTCGTTTGAGGGCGAGGTGCGGCTCATCCGCCGCTGCCCGGCATGGCTCCGTGTACTTGTTCCGTTCGGTCCCTCGGCACTAGATTTACTCTCAGCATCACGTTCGCCCAAACGCCCCGGGGATGCGTACTGGTTGGGCTCGCCGCTCTCATCATCCGAGTCTCTCCCCTCGTCGTCGCCCTCCGGCGACGACCCCTGCGGACTGTGCCTCCCCGACGTCGACGGCCGCGACTGCGTCGACTCGTACATCGTGGGATGCGACACGCTCTCCGGAACGTGCGCAAACGGATTCCCATGCATGTGCGAGATCGACTGCGACCGTGACGCGCGGCCCAGCGTCGCCGACGCCGCGTTCAATGGTGCCTGTGGGAGGTGAGTGCTCCGCGTCGGCGAGTACATCGAGGTCGTATAGGGCACGGACGAAGAGCCGGCAACAGACACGGCATTGGACACTGCGGACACATTGTTCAGAACCGATCCGGTAGACAGGGAATAACGATGGTGCTGACGGGAGGCGGGTGAGACGCGTGCGTCCGGCCACATCGACCCAGACGCGAAGCCAGGAGAGCTGGACATCGCGGTGGACGTCGCGCTCGTTGCGGATCCGGGCGGCATGAAGTCTGGTGAGTGTGGCATTGAGGACACGAGGTCCGTGGGAAGGCCAGCATGCATGGCCGATGCCATCGACTGGTTCACGTCGTGAAGCATGCCAAGAGGCAACGGTGGAGGGATCCCAGCGGAGCTCGGTGGGCGCGAGCCCGAGAGAGCGGCGGGGGGTAGGGTGGTGGGTACAGAACCAATCTCAGTGACAGCGTTAAGGGCGGATACGGGATAGGATGCAAACGAAAGGTGGGCTGGTGGCATCATGGAGGAGGGGATGACGGTCGAAGATGCCATTTGGAGGGATGGTGTATCGTCTTGGGGTTCAAGCTTCATCGACTTCACCACGCGATCTCCGGCGACCGAGGAAGCACATCGCTTGCGCGACGACTCCGAGCCGTCTGACATGGTATTGGGGTCCAAAGAACCGCCGGTAGGCAATCCAGCCAACTTTAGTGTTTGTTGTTGCTCAACATTCACCGAGGCGACTGGAGCAGAACCAACACCCCCCACATGGGTGGATCCTGAGAGGTGGGGAGGAGAACCACCAGCTGGAGCATCACCCAAGTGCATGGCCGCCACGAGTTCCGCCACCAGCAACACATTTTTCTTCAACTGGCTCACTATCTCCTTCGCATTGCCGCTGTTGCCATTCGAACAGGCATCACTTCCGCTATTCGCAGTCTTCGCGATGCTGGAAAAACACAGGGGGGGATGGCGCATAGCTTTCATCAATGACCATCATCACATAAAGAGGTGGAAACGCACTTTTTCAACAAATCACCCAAAACCAACAAGTGGGCGCCTCCCGGCGGTGCGTCCTCATTACTTGACGTTTGGACTGAATTCTCGAAATCAGGAGGTGGGAAGTCAAAGCCCGACCCGTGACCGGTGGTCGGTGGGCCGCTGCCAGCAGAGGGAAAGCCAAGGTCTGATCCCAAGGCCGTCAGATTGCCGGGCGAGGCGGCGGATCCTGCGCGGCTACGAGTAGCACCAACGCTATCAAGTGCGGACGCGAGGGACGACGAACCGGTGGTGTACGACGGGGCTACGCCTGTCAGTGCGGGTGATGAAGCATGCGAAGCGCCCGTAGAGGCTGAGTTCGCGCTCGGAGAAGAGAGCAAGGAATGGGATGGATCAATCGTGTCGAGGGTCGCGATTCGAGGATCGATGCCGTACACAGCGGCTTGGGCGGCGAGGTCCGAGAGGGCGCCAGGTGAGCCCGTTTGAGGAGGGGCCGCTAGGACATCCATGGCGGTACCGTCGGAGGAAGGTAGTGAATCCAATGCCATTTGCATGGACATGGCGACGACGGCGGGGTCAAGGGGCTGCGAAAAGAGTGGCGGGGTGATTGTGGTATGCATCTGCGTAGCAGGGTCGGAAGGTAGTGTCGGATCCGGAGGGGGTGCCGGAACAAGAGAGGCGAAGGTCTGGGCTATGGGGTTGTCGTTTGTGGTGAAATGTGAGTATTGCTGGGGGTCCGCGAGGACGGGTGGTGCAGGTAAGATCTCTTGCATAGAGGACATGCTCCGAGGAGTCGATCACGGAGCGCGGCGAAAAGAGCTGGCGGAAGTCGCGGAAGACGAATGAATGGTGCCCGGCAGGGAAGATCGCGGCGAAGAGAAGGCTTGAAGATCCTTGTTATGGGAGGGTGGATGTTGAGGGTGGGGAGCGCGTGGTGGAAGGGCAAGGCGGCACGTACCTGGGCGGAGAGCGACCGGGCGGGAGGAATCAATGCAATCGGCGCGTTGCGGGGATTTGACGAGACCGTTGCTCGAAAGGAGAGATTAAGAGCATGCACAAGAAGGTGGTCGTCGAGAGCGCAAAGACCGAGCAAGAGGCGTGATGGAGGGAAAGCGGATCTGGGCGAAAGCTGAGCTGAGGCCGGCGACAGCCACGGACAGACAGACAGTAGCAGTCGGGACCAGACTCTGTCCGCGTCCACACGGCCAAGGCGCAGCGCTACAAACACGCGCAAATACCTGCCTTATTAACTAACCACTGCTGTATTGTCCCGACCCGGCCCCGACACGCTCCGCCCTGCACTCGAATACCATTCCCCCTGCCCCAGCCACCATGCTCGTGTGGCCCGGCCACACCGTGGGCCCCGCTTGCGACTTATCTCTCCCCGACGCCCCCGCCGTCCGCCCCCGGCGCCCACATCCAGCAACCGTTGCTGCGAAATCATCTCCGGCCGCCCTCCCGGCCTCCGCTTCCGGCAATTATTTTCGCAGAATTACCCCCTAAACGCGATTCGACGAGCCTGTCATTTTGCCTTCCGGCCTGCAGCAGCAGTGCAGGGGCCAGGCCCTCCTCAGGCCCTCGCACTCTTTGCGCGGCCTTCACACTGCGCACCCCGCAGAGCGCCGCTAGGCCGCCACAGGCGCATTTTTCTCGGCGCCCGGGGAAAGCAAGGGGGGCCAGGGCTCGTTCCGGGCAAAGCGCAGCGGGCGGTCGGGCGCTACATCCGGGCGCTCCCTCCAGACAGGGGCGCCCAGCGGAGTGCTGACACGGTCCGTCCCATATCCGCGCGCACCGTCGAGTGGGCATCGAACTTTCGAGCCTCTCGTCGCGTCATCTCGTCATCCACGGCCGTAGCCTGCACTCAATCGAGCGGATCGTCTCGGGTCGCGTTGCGTGTATTCCGTCTGATCTTCCGCGATACACGACCCCGGTCATATGTCCGGGCGTCGATGGCCTACTTCCGTTTCGGCCCTTCTCACCCAGTCACCTGGATGTGGCTGACCATCCTCCAAAGGCATGCGGAGAACTCATGCCTCGCCTCCTCTCACACGCATCATACCCCGCTTCTCGTTTTTCCGGTCTTCGATCGCCCTTCCACCACCCGTGTCTCCTTCTCATCTCCCGCTGCCCACATCCCTCGATTCAATCGTCGCCCACGACGTGTGGCTCCCACGTGCATCACCCTACGCCCGCAGGCAGCTAACCGTGTTACATAGCCCCCGCGCCCGACCGAGACACCCACAGTCCTCCTCGCCCGCACGTCACCCGCCAGGCTAATCACTCTTCGCCGCTGACGTCCTTCTTCAGTCTTCTTGTCTCTCCGATTGCATAATACGCGCCGATAGCGACACAAGGCCTCCCTGAGACATGCCAAATTGAACTACGTACTAAAGCGGCCCAGTTCCTGAATGTGTTGCGGCTCCGCTTCCGCATTCGCAATACAGGCCTCGGAAGTGATACGTTTATGGGCGCGACCTGAGCTCTGGTCGCACACCAACAGCGAGGCTTGCCCTAGGAAGTGCGCTAATAGCCAGGCGTGTTCCTCTGGAACGCGCAAGGAGAATATTCTATCGTCAGGGATATGCGTGCAGGCAGTAGATAGACGCCCATGGTAGACGAAGATAGCCCATCTTGGAAGGCGATGTGGGCCGCTTCATCCGCTTGCCTCATCTCTCACATCCCGCTGTACGACCGATTGTACCGCCTCTTCTTACCGGTCCGGGATGGCAACCACAAGCAAGCAGTACAAGGCCATTGGCGAGGATCTGTGGAAGGGCCGCACGGAGAAGATTGTAGGTTCTGCTGCACGCCGGCTTTGCGTCTTTGGGTGTAGCGATCCTGACGTGCTCAGGGATAGAACGCAGAGCTCTTTGCGTTGACGTACGGCGCGCTGGTCGTGCAGCTCATCCAGGACTACGAGGACTATGCCGAGGTCAACAAGCAACTGGACAAGATGGGCTACAACATCGGCACGCGCCTCATCGAGGACTTCCTCGCGCGGAGTGGGCTCGGACGCTGTGCGGATTTCCGCGAGGTTGGGGAGGTCGTCGCAAAGGTGAGCATTCACACCACGCTCCCACGTAGGCACACGATGTGCGTGCGTATCGCGCTGACGCGTCTGGGCCCTAGGTCGGTTTCAAGTCGTTCCTGAACATCACCCCGAATGTGGTGCACGGCGCACAACCCCCAGCATCGTCGCCTACCCGGACGAGCATGCCACCCCCATCGACAAACGCACCCGGGGCAAGCTTTACCCTCACGTTCGACGAGAACCCTTTGGCAGAGTTCGTAGAGTTACCGGAGGAAGCCCTCGAGGGTGGCCTATGGTTCAGCAACGTGTTATGTGGGGTTCTAAGAGGGGCTCTGGAGATGGTACGTCACTCTCCCAACTATCCAAACTGTAACGCAGATGCACAACCTTGCCCTGCAATCGTAGGTCCAGATGCAAGTTACGGCAACGTTCGTGTCAGATGTTCTCCGGGGCGACGAGTCGACCGAGATCCGCGTCACCCTTGTAAAATACCTGGAGGAGGAAGTGCCTGTAGGCGACGACTAGATACTAGAGTATCGAATGTACAGTATTTTCGAATGGAAAGTAGAACTGGATCTGCGCTGGAGGACCTCAGGGGGTCCCAGACGCGCTCTAACAGGGTCCAGACCCCACTCCCCTTCGACCCGCCACCAACCCCTGCGACCGCGAGAACGATCAGCGTCGGCGCGTGAGCAGCCCAGCGGGGCACACCGGGCGAGCACTCACCCGACGGACAGCACACGACCGCGTCTAGTTGTACCGCTCGACCCGGTTGAGCTTCCTCGCCGTCCGCGCGTTGCTCTGGGTGTTCTGGCCGCGCACGGGGAGGTGCATGGCGTGCCTCCGCCCGACGTAGCTGCCGATCATGCGCTGGTGCGCAATGTTCTCCCGCATCTGCCTGCGCAGGTCCGACTCGATCTTGATCTCCCGGAGGCGGTCGACGGGGGCCGCAGCCGCCTCTGCGGGCTGCGCCGCGGGCTGGCCTAGGGGCGAGGGGACGAAGTTCGGCGAGGCGAGCCGCTGCGCGGCGACGGGCGGGGAGTTGGCGGGGGAGGAGAGGAAGGCGGTGAGCGCGGTGACTTGGGACTGGTTCAGATTCCGCACGCGGCAGCGATCGTGGATCTGCACACGCGCGCAGAGGCGGAGGGCGGTCTGCTTTCCGACACCGTAGAAGTGCGTCAAGGCTTGCTCTGGGTGGGTCAGCTACCTGGGCACGCTCCTTCGAGGTGGGTATGCATACCTTAACAAGCTGGTTTTCAGGGAGGAGGACACCGAGGACGTGCATGGCGAACTATGGGTCCCAGCCCTGGAGGCGCAGAAGTCTTGCGCGAAAGTGTGTCGGTGGCAGAGGACGAAGGAAGGCAGACGAAGCGCCCGTGCCTTCTCTGGAAATGTTGACAGGCGCGCGTGCTCGAGCCAACTTGTGTCTCCCCACCTCCCAGTGCCACCGTCGCCAGCTCCGGACTCCATTTATCATCATGTCGAACAACAAGGCGGAAGGCCGTCGTGAGGAAGCTCTTGTCAAGCAGCGCACCCAGATGCGCGAGGAATTCGAACGGCAAAAGCAGACACTCATCCAGGAGACGGAGAAGGCGCGACCGTCGTCGAACCGCTTCGTGGGCCAGAATGATTCCATGGAAGATACTCTCAAGAAGAGCACTGTGGGCCTTGTCAGGCTTGAGGACTTCCAGCAGCGCAGGAAGGAGCTGGAGGAGGCCAAGGCCCGCGAGGCCGCGCGCACGAACGAACTTAAGTATGTCAGGCATTCTTACGCCCTCGCGTGCTTCGCCGGTGCTTGCGTATGGTGTCGGATGACTAACTGGACGTGGAGGGGTTGTTTAGGGATGAGAAGAAGGTGAAGAAGCGCAAGAAGACGGCCAAGTCCACCCTGTCCTTCGCCATGGATGACGAAGAGGGTGAGGACAATGGCTCTCTGTCGCTGAATGGCGACGAGCCTCCCGTGAAACGCCCGAAGTCGCGCAAGAACCCTGAAGTGGATACCTCGTTCCTTCCGGATCGTGAACGCGAAGAGGCCGAGCGTCGGGAACGGGAGCAGCTGCGCCAGGAGTGGTTGCGCAGGCAAGACGAGCTCAAGAAGGAGGACATTGAAATCACATACTCTTATTGGGATGGGAGCGGGCATCGTAAGAGTGTCATGGTAAGTCTCCGGCTCTATTGTTGGCTTGTAACGGGCCTGACCACGTAGACACATGTACACCGAATACCCATCCCCGTCACATAGTGTAAGAAGGGCGATACCATTTCTACATTCCTCGAGAAGTGTCGGCAGCAGTTCCCTGAATTGCGTGGAGTCAGCGTGGACAACTTGATGTACATCAAAGTGAGCATATTGACCCATAACGCGGAGAGTGCCTACTTATACTCTGACAGGAGGACCTGATCATCCCTGGCGTATGTCGCTGAGCGGCTTGACACGTACACTTTACTGATTAGCTATTCTACAGCACCACACTTTCTACGACTTTATTGTCAATAAGGCTCGCGGGAAGTCCGGCCCTTTGTTCAACTTCGATGTCCACGACGACGTCCGTTTGTTGGCCGACGCGAGCGTTGAGAAAGACGAGTCTCATGCCGGCAAAGTCGTCGAGAGAAGTTGGTACCAACGGAACAAGCACATATTTCCTGCGTCTCGTTGGGAGGTGAATGTGGTCTTTTTAGCTCTATTTCCGCATTACTTACCGCGCCATGACCGTAGGTTTATGACCCGGACAAGAACTACGGGAAGTACACCATTGCGTAATCACCTATGACGTTGTCCACTTGTACTTCTCGTGTTATCTTGTCTCTGTGGCTCTCACAGCTACCATTTCCGATAATATAGCTGCTCCTATACCATATTACTGTGTGATGTCTTGCAGCACTTGGATTGCTTTAATGTGAATAATGTCGGAGCTCAAGGAATCGAATAAACTACATACTAGCCGAGGTTGCCTCAACGGGCGCCTCTGTTTCCCTTTCCATCGTCTACCGACTGCGTGCCTCCGTCCGGGGCTCCCTCGAAGTTCTCTCATCCACTTTCATTCCCCTGCCCACCCTACTTCTGGCATTATGTCTGGCACAGGACCCCGAGAAAACATATTCCCCACTCGGATGGCGTTGACGAACACCAAGTTGCGCCTCAAGGGTGCACAGACAGGACACTCCCTCCTCGCCAAGAAGCGCGATGCGCTCACGACTCGCTTCAGGGCTATCCTCCGCAGAGTAGATGAGGTGAGCGCGAACTCACATATCACGAACTCCTGCCGTTGTGTTCTCGGCGGAAACCCATACCGTATCGTTCTAGGCAAAGCGGAAGATGGGCAGGGTGATGCAGACCGCCTCGCTCTCGCTGGCTGAGGTGACGTACGCGACGGGCGATATCTCCTACCTCGTACAAGAGCAAGCCAAGTCTGCCTCGTTCAAGGTAAAGGCGAAGCAGGAGAATGTCTCCGGTGTTGTCCTGCCCGCCTTTGAGGTCGACCGAGTGCAAGGATCAGGTGCGTTTCTCTCGATGCGACTGCGTTCTGTCTCTAACGGCTCTGTCTCATTTACGCATTTCCACTCGGGAATGTATGTAGACTTTAACCTGACGGGCCTTGGTCGTGGTGGTCAGCAAGTGCTGCGTGCGAAGGAAGTCTATGCCAAAGCTGCAGAGACCCTAGTGGACCTTGCATCCCTTCAGACGGCGTTCATGATCCTCGATGAAGTCATCCGTGCCACAAATCGTCGAGTCAACGCTATCGAACACGTTGTTATCCCGCGTTTGGAGAATACGATCAAGTATATCACGAGCGAACTGGATGAGATGGACCGAGAGGAGTTCTTCCGGTGCGTGCTTTCATTTCACTCGTTTAGACAGATATCAACAAGCTCTCCAGTTTGAAAAAGGTGCAAGGGAAGAAGAAGAGGGACGCCGACAGCGCTGAGGCCAAACGTATCGCTGAAGAGGCAAATGGTGACGCTCCCGCCCCTGCACCGCCAGATTTATCAGAGTCCAGCGCAGGCGACTTGTTGAGCAGCAAAGACGAGGATGTAATCTTCTGAAGACTTAGTGTGTAATAGATTCGAGGACTTCTGACGTTTTCACGATATCGAATTCGATACCCATCCCCTTGTACAATACAACATGCGTGCAACTATCCGCTCGGACTGGCCAGATTTTATGAGAACACCTGAATGCACACTACGATGGCGGGGGTGGCCTGTGTGCGGCCCATGTGGCATAACATATGCGTAGTGGCATACATACATGTGTGATTTTGCAGCGATAATGCGAAGACAGCCAGGAAACAGAGCACGGAGGGAAGCAGACAGAATTACTATATAGGGCTTTGGTGAGCAACAGAAGCAACGGCTAGGCAAGAGTGTGAACATACGTCAACCATCTCGACGTCCTCGCCAGCCGTCTTGGTCGCCTTCTTCCTGTCTTTGCGCTCAAGGATTGCCCGCCTGTTATAACGCAGCTATGTTCAGCGGATTTCCACAGCCTCATCATGCGCTATGCTCACCTGTCCTTGTCGAGCTTGATAGTGGTGATAACGACATTGCTGGGGTGAATGCCGATGGGGACGGTCGCACCGTTCGACTTGTCGCGCTGGACGCGGTCGACGTGGATCACCCACTTCTTACGGTAGACCTGGGTGACCTTGCCCTCCCGACCCTTGTACTTGCCCCGAACGATCCGGACCTCGTCGTCCTTGCGAACAGGTAGTGAACGGGTCTATTATTTTATGGAGAAGGCTTCGTTATTGCGGTGTAAAGTCTGGGAGGACACGGGGAACATACGTTGTACTTGCCGCGGAGCTCCTTGCTGAGCGAGGAGGACATGATCTTGCGGCGGACGGAAGAAGGCGCAGAGAAGTGCGCCTTGCGCGACTTGCGGCGGGAGGAGGAGATGTCTGGACATTGGGGGAGGGGGTCAGCGAAACCGGACTGACCATACACACCACATCCACAACGCCTCCGACCAATCCAACCGAATCCACCGTTCCTTCCGCTCCAATTCCTCTCGGCAGCACTGGAGCAGCATTCCACACTGCAACGGACGAGCACTAACCGGCGTTGAACTTCATCTTGACGGTCTTGAGGATGTCGACGGTGACGATGGCAGATTTCCCTCCTTACGACAAGCGGTGGTACGGCTAGGCGCTCGCCGGAATCGTCACGCATAACCGAGGGTAACGGCAGCGTCACACCCCTTGCGCGCTCTCGGTCTGAAGAGAGGCGCTGGCGCTCAGGTGAGTTGTCGTCATTGCTCTTAGATCTCTCCTCTGTGATCTGTGGCTTGTTTTCTTACCACTGCTTTCTCGCTGTGCACTCATTGACCCTCCTGTGCCCCAATCTCTCACACAGCCATGTCCGAAAAGGTCCGCTCCACAAAACTGAAGTTCAAAGGTGATAAATCCAAGAAGAAACGCAAGCACGAGGATGGAGATTCGGAAGGCCCCAGCAGGCGGAGACGCAAGGAGGATGGAGAAGAGTCTCCAGAGACATGGGTGCTACCCGATGCTCCCACAGAAATACGCGGCCCAACATTCATACTACACCCCTCCGACCCTTCCCCCATATACGTCACTTACGACTCTACTCGCGGGCGCATCGTCCTTCAGTCCGCCGACAAGGACAAGAGTGAGGAGCCAGTGGCCACAAGCGTTCTAGAACGCACGCCGACAGACGTATCTCAGGTGTGGGTTGTAACGCGCGTCGCAGGCTCACCCACCGTCAACATCCGCACGGGTGTCGGAGAGGGCAAGTTCATTTCGTGCGACAAGCATGGGCTCGTTTCTGCAGACAGGGAAGCTCGTGGGCCTCAGGAAGAGTGGACACCTGTCGTCTTCCCCGATGGCATGGTCGCTTTCCAGAATATCTACGAGAAATACTTGAGCGTGGACGAGGTCGCTGGCGGGCAACTTGCGTTGCGCGGAGATAGCGACGAGGTGGGCTTTGGGGAACGCTTTTGGGTCAAAATACAGAGCAAGTACAAAAAGGAGGCACACGCAGAAGAGAAGAAGCGCAAGGACGGCATGGTGGACATGTCCACTGTTGATGAAGCGGGGACAAAGTGAGCCCTGGTCGACAGCCCCACTCAACGCGCGTGCTATGCTAACTCAGTGATCCCCAGTAAAATGTATCAGGCATGGGGTGCGGGCAGATCAGTTGTATCAGTCGATGACAAGAAGGAGGTATGCATCGCTTTCCCCACATTGTAGTGATTGCTGCTTAGCCGTTGTCAATTTCAGCTCAAGAAGGCAAAGAAAGAAGGGCGATTGGCGGAAGCCCTACTTGACCGACGAGCGAAGTTGAAGAGGTTAGTCTTCACGCCACTTAACTGGATGTAGGATTCTCATGGTCTCCCAGCGACCGATTCTGTTAGCCATCTCGCTGCGGACCGCAGTGTGTATTATATTTATTATTTGTATTCTCCAAATAGGTCTGTCCTTGCGGCTGTGTGCTATGGAATTGTACACCAAGACATATATCCCGTATAGATACTCCCCGAGACCTACAGGCGTGCCTCATATCAGAGCCAGCGAGAACCTCGTGGATGCCGGAGCTATGCAGGTCTTCTCTCCTCCGCGTCCAAAATGACCTGCTGTCCCCAAGTACGGCATGCCGATGGAAAGCGTCTTGCTTGGGTAACTATCATCATGTCCGAGCAATGATGCGGATTCAGTGGGAGCCCAAAACGGCACGTCACTACTGCCATCTCCAGGTCATTATACCTCCAAAGACGGTGGGAGGCCAATGAAGTCAATGCGGCGCCCGCATCTAGGTGAGTTAGTTTACCTTAAACGCAGTGCAGAGAGGTGTCATTGAACGAGAGCCTCGAGAGGGAAGGAAATTGTATACTACATTATAATCTCCTCTTCTTTGCATACAGCCGTGGCCTATAGTGAGGGCATCGGACTGACCTTCATTGTCGTCAGCAACATAATAGTAGCCAGGAAAAGCCACCAAATGTCGATGGTGAACTCGCTGGGTCGAAGGGGCACCGGGAAACGTGGGAGAATCGTAGATGTAGTTTTTGAGCATCCGTACCGGGGGGAAGGATGTCGACGAGTCACATAGGCTGTTTTTTCCGCTGGTCAATGAGCATCCAGCACACACAAGTATCGAGTAATAGGGTGGCTGAACGAGTTCAACCTACTACAGCTCCCAAACAAGAGCGTGCGCGCGCTGACGCGGACGCCATCGACCAAATATGTACAAACTTGACGTCTCACTCGACCCTCGGGTTCTCCGGTAGTGCAGCCACCGTCCGTCTCCGCTCGTCCTTGCACTCTTGTCGCACTCCCCTTGCCCTCATTCACCCTCAAATACAGCTTTCATAATGGGTCGGCTAGCAGAAATGCAGAGGAAGCTCCTCGAGGTACGCCGTTTCGCCCCCAGTCGCACAACCGTGGCACTCATAGTGTCACCAGCAAATGATGGGACCAGAGGCTATGGGCGTGTCGAACGCGAACCTCCACTGGTCGGATGATAAAGTCTGCAGGAACTTCCTTTGTGGAACTTGCCCGCACACTCTTTTCACCAACACTGTAAGTAACGCCGTGTTCTCAGTGTGGGTGCCGCAACTAACCGTGTTTTCAGAAAATGGACCTTGGAGCGTGTCCCAAGTCGCATACCGAACGGCTCAAGACCGAATTCCTTGCGGCGCGTGAGGCGAACCCTAGCGACCCCGTGTTTGCGCGCTTTCAAACCGAGTACGAGTCCAACATTTTCGCGTTCGTGGACGAGTGCGACAGGAGGATTCGTGCCGCTCACCGGAGGCTGGAGAAGACTCCTGAGGAGAACGCGAAGACGACGAACTTGGTGTGTATCGTTACGCGCCTCAATCCTACATAAGCCGCTGACAGGCTCGCAGATGAGGGAAATCGCCGAGATTGAGCTCGCCATTCAGGGTGGCACTGAGAAGATCGAGACGCTCGGCGAGCAGGGCAAGGTGGAGGAGTCCATGCGGGAGATGCAAGCCATTGAGGCACTGAAAAGCGAGAAAGCGGACAAGGAGGTGCGTCATATCCACTTCGTTTTGATGCCCAGCACCAACCTTTCCTTCAGCGTGAGTTGCAACAACTTACCGACACTTCGGGAGCGTCCGGTCACCAAAAGCTTCGCGTGTGTGACGTGTGCGGCGCGTACCTCTCCGTCCTCGACTCCGACCGTCGTCTTGCGGACCACTTCGGTGGAAAGGTGTGTTCTTCCACAATTTATACGTATCGGAACTTTTCGGCTGACCTTGCTCGAAGATGCATCTTGGATACCACGAGCTTCGTAATATGCTAGTGAAATTCAAGGAGGACCGAGACAAGCGCAAGATGGGACCACCGTCCTCTGTGCCTTCCGGCGGCCCTCCCGCCAGCGGCCCACCTCGTGGCGGAGAACGCGACTACCGGTCATCTCGCGACGACTATCGTGAACGTGATCGCGGCTACGGCGACAGACACTCAAGATATGAGTAAGTTCATAGACATTTGACCGTTTCTAGTCCGTTAACACGATTCTTGCTCGTAACAGTGAGAGACGGCGGGAGCGTTCGCGCTCACCCGGCCGCCGTTCGAGGTACTGAACACAGCGAACATAGCCGGAGTTTCGTGATAGGAGTTCAGGACTTGCTTTCTATGATTGTTATCGTTAGTGTATTGTAATGCTATCTGCCTATTCCTAAGTCCATTCGTACAAGTTATATCGGAAGTATGACGGGTGCCCGGAACCAAAGGTATGGATGGATAGTAATGTATTCTAACCCAAGTCTGTCCGAGCGGAACTCCATCCTTTCCAGTCAAACCCTCTCTTGCCCATTGTCCCTCCTTTCTCGGATGTCCGTGGGTGGACAGGGTCCTTGCCCTTCTTCTCAGAGAGCCCGACGGAGACCATCTCGAGCGGTTTCGCGATCGCGGCTGGTGCAGAGACCCGCCGCTCCGTCCTGTCGGCTTTCTTCAAAGAGGCGGGCAGCGTCGTTTGCACCTTTGCGAGGACCGCCGGCTTGAGTTTATGCGCAGTTATAGGCTTGTACCCGTTGGTCGGCCACGGGGGTACCGGCAAGCTTGAGATCGGCCTGTACTTCTTTGCTGGTCGCAGCGGCTTGGACTGAGCTTCCTCGTCTTCGATAGGGGCAGGACGCTTGCTTGGGGCGGCGGGTTTCGCAGAGGGTCCCGGTTCTGGCGCCGTTGTTGAAGCTGTTCCCTCTGCCGGCGCGCGAGCGGCGGGCTTCGATGCCGTCGCTGACAATTTTGGTGGCGCTACGTCGCCCTTCGCATTCGTTGAGGCTGTCGTGGGCTTGGAGGCCGCCGTCGCCGGCGGATGATGTTTCGGCTCCGGTGCGGAATTCGAAGCCACAGACCTTGGAGTTTGCACATGAGGGAGTGTAGGATGCGAGCTCTGCTCAACGGGCGCAGGGGAATGTATAGGGTCACTCGGGAAAGAGATGGAGTCCGTTGGTTTTTTAAGAGAGCTCGCCTTCGACTTGTTCATGGGCTTTGCAGCCTGCACAGACCGCGCGAAGGGGTTCGCGCTCGCGGGAGCTACATTCGTCCGAGACATCGAAGGGCCTGTGTCCACCTGCGCCGGCGGGGCATCGGCGCGTTTCTGCACGAGGCTGAACATACGCTGTATGCTGGAGAGTGCGTACATGCGCTTGCGCGCTTGCTTCCCCTGCACGGACTCAGCGCTGTCTTTGCGTTTGAGCGACGGTGTAGTCGTAGATTCCAAGGAAGCTGCCTCTGTATCGAACACACTTCGGGGCATCTTGCTCGTGCTTTTGGGCAAGGGTGGGGAGGAGGGGAGGCAGCTCCATGGTGGTGGCGTCCGGCAGAGCATATATAGGTCCGGAGCGCGGATAGTCGATGTTTGAGGAAGGGGAGTATTATTGGGTTTCTTCGGCCCTAGTTGTCCGGAAGTGTCCCTTCGGTGAATAGCGCTGTGGTTGGTCCTTTCCAAGCCAGGTCGATCCAGCCCTCGTCCACGAATCGGGGGACGACTGTAGAAGGCAGCCGCGAGGCGATCTTGTGCGTATTCATCCTGTTCTCGAGCCGCAACATTATTGAGCATCGTTAACGTGTCCAAAGCGTGAGCTGGCTGGTCTCTGATCCCACGACTGTTGGAAGGGGTTGGACGGGGGTACTCCTGAGGGAGAAAGACATCCTGTCGCCCAACCAAGGGTCGCTGCTCCTGGCCAGGTAGGCGATGCACGTCAGTGCCCTGCCAGTCCCAAATGGCGCGCTGAATCGGGATGGCGTCTTGCTTGTGTTGCAATGAGTCGACGTTCAGGAGGAATGGCTTGTCTTGAGAGAACAACGATATGTCCGGATTGTCAGAAGCCAGACGATCCAAAACATCCGAAAGCTTCGACGGGTGAAATAAACAGGAGTTTCCACTAGGTTGGAAGGGTAGTTTATGGAGGGTCCGTGGTTTACACAGAGTTCCGCGCAGATCTGGAAATTAATGGTTGGTTAGAGAGAATGAGTTCAAGAGGTCGCTTCAGTTACGCACCCACGACACTAAGAAGTGGGAAGTGAGGCAACCACCGTAGCACTTCGTCGTCGATGTTCATGCAGTTCCTCACAAATAGCACACGGAGACCCCAGGGGCCTCGCCGTTCTGGACATTGATCCTCGCCGCCGTCACTCCATGAAAGACTCTTGGCAAGTCTTTGGATGCCATAGGACCCTAGCGCAGTTGCACTGGCGTCGAGTGCGGCCAATAGGTGCAGATGGCGTAGCTTTACCGCATTATCGTCAGTGAGTTCGTCGCAACCACTTAGAGTGAGAACGGTGACGAGAGAGAAGTATTGCGTGCTCGGGATCATCTGTAGGAGAGGCATGTGTACATCAGACAGAGGAAGAGTGTATTCGCGGAAGGTCTCGGGGAGTTCGTTGAATATCTGAACAAGGACTGCCCAAAGGCGTGGATCCACTCGACGAAGATCGAGGTCCTGGACATCTTCGGAAGAAAATGGGCGGTAGGAAGGGATGAGGGCCTGGATAATATCGAAGTCATGGCCGTCGTTGGGAGGCGTGTAAAGGACTCGTTGTGGGCCAAGAGTATATAATTGTTCCGGGTATTCAACAATGGCCTTGATGCAGAAATAAGCCAGTGACGGGACGAAGGTGAGCGAAGGTGAAGTTGTGATGTTGACTGTATGCGGTTCGGACTGGTATGGGGTTCTGGCCGCAGAGGGTGCAGGCGCAAGCTGATACTTGTGTATGGTCGTACAGGCCTCGTCGGATGTGAGTGTGGGTTTGGGTGTGTAGAGGACGATCGGCTTGAGGCTCATGGCGGGCTGAACCGAGCCTCAGCGACGCGTCGACGTCACGCGTCGCGTCTCTGACGCGTAGTGTCACGGCAGTCACGTCACTCCCCGCACCCCTGATACCTTGCAAGTGTGCGCGGAGTGTTTCACTCGACTATCACGGCACTAGACAAAGATGCCAATGCTGCGGCCCCGAAGGGCTCCTGCGAGTCAAACTGCGGGATTGATCAACCCGCCAAGTGTTCGACCCACTGTCGTCCAACTCGAATTTCTTACGCTTCCGTTTCCAATATCTCCTTTATCATCTTTTCTAGTGAATCTGATCTGCCAATGCCGAAGCACGACGGGTTCACAGTCCAGGTTAGGACAGCAGGGAACAAAAGGCATGAGGAGCATCGGACCAGTGTTGAGAATTCGGGCCTGCCGCATGGCACTACGGTGGTGAGTTGTTGGATAGCCAGCATTGAGAGCCAGGTATCTTTCTTTTAACCCCAAAACGGTAAACGATGTCTACTACGGCCCTAACTTTCATCCCCTCTCAGGCATTCTGTATATGCTGGGAAGTAAGCCCGGCCAGTGCTACCCACATGGTGGTCAAAGTGTATATGGATGGGCAGCTCGCTGAGGCCGTCTCCCATCATAAGAAGGAGAATTCGGGCGTATCCCGAGGAGTTATAGTTGATCAGGGTCACTTGAGAAGGTACATGTTTGGGAAAATCCCGCTCGCTGGTGAGTTCCCGGTTGATTCTCCTCAACATGCGTCATTACACAATTAATAGACCACGAAACCGTTACTGGACTACGACCCGGACACAGCGATTTAGGCACGATTTCAGTTCATCTCTACCGTGTTTCCCACTGGAAAAGGGGGCCGCATCCCGAATCAGATGGAAGCGAGCTTTTTGAGGTTGAAGATGCTCCAACAATTCACGAAGACGACGCCGGCGATGTTGAACATGTCGTCTGGTAAGCGCTTCCCTGATATTCGAAGTCGATCGTCGACGATATTAACTTCATGCGACGTGGTGTCATTTGGACAATCAACAGTTTCGCTGAGCAAGAACGCCAGCGCCCCAATGCTTCTGGCTATACCGTACACTACCCCACGAAGATCGACGAGAAGCCTTTCATAATTTTCAAGTTCTATTATCGGCCGGAAGGTAGCTTTCTCACCTCTTTGCAACATGAAATTGCAATCTACTAACTTCTCATTTTCAGCGGTCCTAGCTAGGCTTGGAATCGTCATCCGCCGTGTCGACACTCCTGCTTCGGGCTCCGGGCGGAAGCGATCTCGTACTGCGCTCAAGGCAACCAGCCTCACGAACCCCAAACGCTCCCGTATAGAAACATCAGTGGCGGGCTCATCGTCTTCTATCCGCCGCAGGCGGAGTCGGTCACCGACCGTCCCGAGCACGCCAGAGCGCGCAGAACCGAACTCACTGCAGAATGCGGTCCTGCTTTACCCGGAGCCGGAGGGAGAAGGAAATAGTGGCCTAACGGGAGAAGAGCAAATACTCAAAGACAATATCAAACAGGAGGAGATTGAAAAGTTGGATGTGCGTACTCTACACGCGTACAGTGCAGTCGCTAACTATAGTGCTTATTTGCATTCACTAGGGCATCATCGCCGATGCAATTAGTAGAAAGGAACAGCTCATGCGGCAATCTATGAAGCGAGAGGGCTCTCCTATTCAGGTTCCTCGCGACTGTGGTATTATTGATCTGACCTAAACGAGGCGGTCATACATTACCTATTTCCTTGAATTGCGGTGGAAGAATAACCATGTCACATAGGCAAGTTTTGTAGGTTCAAGCTATCCCACACGTTACTTGGGGCGACACCATGATAATCCATATATTTCCAAACTCTGACTCCAAACTCATACATGCGGACATAATCGCATTCTCGGTCGAGGATACAGTGCGAAATTCCGAGGCTATATCCAGGCAGTACTGCGAAACTCGAAGGCTCGGCGTCTACTCCGTGTCAAACACCAACGCCCGCACCTCGATGGACTCGCGGTGAGGAGCCTCTTTCGGGCTGCTCGCATCCAAGAAGGCGCTGTGCGGCGTGAGCCTGGCGCGATCCTGCTCGGAGTCGTAACACTTGATGAGCGTGACCTCCTCCGGGGTCTGGTCCGCGAGGTAGTACCAGCGGTGCTCGGGGTTGTGGCGCACGCTGTACGTGCTGCCGGTGCGGTGCGGGTAGATGAAGTGCACCGACACGAGGTCGCGCTCGTCGAGGTGGCGCCAGTCCGAGACCGCGAGCGGCTTGTGCGCGACCGGGTGGTGGATCGGCCGCCAGACGTTGATGATGCGCACGCGGCCCTTGAGGAGGCGCTCTGCGTCCTCGGGGAGGTGGTACTTGACACGCTCGACGCTGGCGTTGTACGTCTGGTCGATGTGCACGCGCTCCTGGAGGAGAATCAGAATGTAGTTCGGGGTGTGCGTGCGGGAGACTCACCACAGGGCCGCGGTTCTCTGGGCCGGGCTTCCCGTTCTCATCGGGCTTGCGCCTGTAGAATCGCTTGTTTGAGCTCCAAGCCCCAGGATCCAGCAAGTACGACTAACCTGATGGTGTGGTCGAAGATGAAGACGCGTTTCGCGCCAGCGACCTTCTTGAGGATCTCTTCTATCTCCGGGTAGTACTGAGCCTTGATGCGCTCCTCGTTGTCGAACTCGCTCTCGACGCTCGGCCAGTGCACGAATTGGAACCCGCTCTTGTCGAGCCCGAACTCGTTCTCGCGCCCACGGGCATCGTGTACGGTGACCTGTTTCGGGTCGACTCCAATGTTGTTGGGGGCCTTGCCCGCCGGAGGCTCGAGGACGTATTGGTACGGTTCCTCCGCCCCGATGGGAGCGTAGTAGTTGAGAGTCGTCTGGACGTCGTGGGGAGTGAGGACTGCAGCTGTGGCCATTGTAGCTCTGGTCGGTGTGGTGTGAGGTCGGTGGTTCTTAAGACTTGTGAGAGGCTTGTGTTTATGTTGGGACTGGCTCCGGCTCCGGTGCAGCATATTTATATGCTTCAGAATCCGGCGCGAGAGAACGGGTCTCCCGACCAACTCCTTCTCTCCGATTCCGCTGAATTAGTCATGGCGAAGGGATTCAGATAACTTTGAACAGTGACATGGCGTGATGACACCTCTACAGGCTAGAACGAGGTAAGTAATCCAATGTATCATGGGATCCAGGATTCACACCAAAGTCAAGTCTGGGAGTTGAAAAGTCTATTAGTAAACAATAAGGCATGTTGTTAGTTGGCGTCAGAACGAAGGAATATGACGCAACCCAACAAAGTCCTGAGGGAACGGAGTCGAGGTAGGTGAAGGTTTGGGAAGGAACTTCGTCCACGGGGTGAGTCAGCCCTGCGTGGGGAATACAAGCAAGAAGCCCCGCAGCCTTGCCTTAGTGATGAGCGCAAAAGCGCCCTTGACTTGCTCTCAGTAAACGTCTTAACCATCTGGGCGTCAAAATATCCTTGACTCAGCCCTGATTCGGCGCCGAAGTGGCCACGACATCGCAGGTATTGGCACATATGAGCAAACATACACGCAATGGCAGGCACCATGAGCCTCATGCGTAGTCTCGGGACGACCACGTTAGGATCCCCGAAGCCCGAGAATACAATGGCAACCATCATCAAGTCTGTCTGGCTGGGCATCCAGGAGGTTGAGCGGCGTAAGTATAATGATGAGCTAAGTAGCATGGCTGACATCGTACAAAGCCATCGCGATTACTTTTGCTCCTTGCTCTTCACCGCTTCGCGCGCCCGCACGTAGTTGGTCCAGAACACTTTCCAATCCGTCTCCAGCGTCCCCTCGCCAGGCTGACCAATGCCTCCCGCTCTGTCCCGACCTACGCCCGCCCACCCAAGAGCGCGTTCGTAGCATTCTAGGGCCTTCTCAGAAGCGTCGGGCGCTTTTGACCCCTCGGTCAGAACGCCGAGGAGGTTCCAGGCCTCTGCAGCAGTTCTTCGCGAGTCGCGGAGGAGTGCTTTGGCGGGCGCGCTCATCGAGGGGGACTTGGTGTAGCTGGGTACCAAGGGGGTTTCCGATGAAGGTGGGTGAGGAATCTTGGATCTAGGAGCGTCGGGGTGAACGGGGGGGAGCCCCGTGAGTGAGAGAGCAACCCGTTCAGAGGATTCCGCCGCGCGGGTCAGCCATTCCACAGAAGTAGTAGGCTTTGTCTTCAGCGCGTAAAGTACCTCGGCAAGATGAATGGACAGGATGGACGACCGATGGAGGATGTATAGATGGTGGAGCGCTTGTGGAGGGGAAGCAGAGTCGAATGATTGGGGGGAAGGGATAGAGCGGATGAGGTTTAGGGACGACTCTTCCAGCGACTGTGCCTGACGAAGTTGCCCTGTGGTTGCATAAAACGCCGAAAGAGATACTAGTGTTGATATCAGTGCTCGTTGGGCCAGAGGGGACGAAGGCAATGAATCCGGGACAGTAGGCGGGAATGTGGGTAGCGCAGTGTTTCCGCGATCCTGCGTCAACTGGATGGATCGGGCCCACCAAGCCAATGCATCATCTGTATCCCCCAGTCGCCTGTTGAGGTCGCCCAGCTTCAGGGCGACGCGAGCTGCCAGGGGTCCCTTCGCCGCGAGGGCAGCCCAGACACGCTCGTACTCGGACCGAGCTTCGTCCAACGCGTTCCGGGTTCCCATACGCTCCACGACATCAGCACGGCGGGCGAGCAAAGTAGTGAGCGTCATAGGATGGCCCTTCTCCTTCGCTGCTGCTTGTTCGGCGAGTTCAATGGCGATTCGGAGGAATTCTTGAGCATACTCCAAGCTAGCCTGGATTGGAGCGAGCGTCGGACCCTGACCATCCCGTCCGGAAAACGCCTTGGATGCGACCACGCTCGTACTGGAGCCTGTGCCCCAGTTCAAGACCATCCATGCGCTCCTGACAGCGTGCCTCCCGGAGAAGCCAATGCCAGGGTCTGAGCCTCCCTTCGGGGACCCCGTCCACCGTTCCGCCTCCAAGTCCCACTCCCATCTCTTCGCCTCTTCATCGGTTTCTGGCGCTAGTCCAACGTGTTCCGCGTACAGGTGTGCCGCTTCGAAGGCAGTGAGGGAGGTGAACGCCACCGCTACAACGCCAATGGCCGAATATTTGAGGAATCGCCGAAAGAAGTCAACAGTGAACATCGTGTGCGACGCAAAACTGCTGCTTAAGTAGGGCCCCGGGGATGCGCCATCCGGGAGGGGGGAAGGCGGCTTTGACTCGCTTGATGCATGTCGACGAGCAAGAGAGCGAGGACAGCGAGGAGAGGCCCGCGGGAGGGCAGTGGGGAGTCGACGCGCTCTTGAGAGCATCTTCCAGAGGCACGTCCTCGGTCTTGACGCACTCTCTGTGACATTTAGTAGGACACGTGATTCAGATCACTTGAGACGCGACGCGTTCTTGTCGGCGCCAACCCCTCTTGCCTCCGGACCACGGACATCCCCCGTCAGGTCGTCGCGGAGAGTCAATCTATCCAAGCGCACCATATAGCCAGCCATGAAATTCTTCATTGATGACCTTCCAGTGAGTACATCATGGAAGTCAATAACCCCATAGCTGAGCAGGAACTTGGTAGATAATCTTCCCTTACGACCGAATATACCCTGGTACATATCATCCTCTCACCTTGTTATCTTCCTTCTCATTCGCCTGTTGTAGAGCAATATGCTTATATGTGTGACCTCAAACGTACTCTCGACGCAACGGTGAGTGTAATTGCTGAGCCCCTATGTAGGGTGAGCGTTCTGACATTGCATATAGGGACACTGTCTTCTCGAGATGCCGTCAGGGACCGGAAAGACAGTGTCGCTGTTGTCACTTATTGTATCATACCAACAAGTAAGTATATATGTACTGCCTGTTGTAGTTGCACTAACGACTCTTTATGGTAGTTCTACCCCACTAAAAGGAAACTAATATATTGCTCGCGAACTGTTCCCGAGATCGAGAAAGCTCTCGCGGAGCTCAAGCGTCTGATGGACTACCGGCTTAATTGCGCTGAGAACGAAGAACAACGTGAAAAGGAAAAGAACTTCTATGGCATTGGTCTCACGAGTCGTAAGAACCTCTGCATACATCCCGAGGTTAGTATACACCCCCGAAATGCCGCCCTACCTGAACCTCACTGCGTTCTCTGCTACCTGAGAGGAGAGTTGACACGTGTCATTAGGTATCCAAAGAGAAGAAGGGGAAGGTAGTCGACGCTCGATGTCGAGACCTCACAAATTCAGCAGTCTGTACAAAGGGACGCGAGAACCCAGGATCCGTCGACCTTTGCGATTGGCATGAGGTGCGTGCCTCCGGACGATTTTGCTACTGTGATTTCATTTTATATCACCCAGAACCTTGGGAAACTTGAGCCAGGCAATCTCATCCCCCCTGGCATATGGACGTTGGCAGATGTCTTGCAACACGGTAGGGACAACCGTATATGCCCCTACTTCCTCGTACGCCGCATGGTGAGTGAGGAATATGGCACCCTCGGTGAGGTGACAGCGTCATCGTTCCCATTAGATGCCGTTCGTGGACATCATCATCTATTCTTTCCACTACTTGCTGGACCCCAAGGTGGCAGAGCAAGTCTCCAAAGAACTGTCCAAGGATGCTATCGTCGTCTTTGACGAAGCACACAACATCGGTGCGGAGTGTCAATACGCATCTCCGCGGCAAGCTAACACGCATGACAGACAACGTTTGCATAGAGTCGCTGAGTATCGACCTGACGCGGCCCATGCTGGACTCTGCGGCGCGGAGTGTGATCCGGCTGGGGGACAAGATCGACGAGTGTGTTTGTCGTGCCTCTGATCCGGCGCGCGGCTGACGTGCTGGCAGGATCAAAAAGACGGACGCGTCGAAGCTGCAGGACGAATACGCGCGGCTGGTGGAGGGGCTGCAGGACGCGGACAGCGGAGAAGACGCGTTTGTGTCTAATCCGGGTGAGCTTCTATTCGATCGCGCCCGAGTCCTCGTCAGCGGCGTGCTGACGCGGCGTGAACCTTACCGTGTGTGGCGCCAGTGCTTCCCGAAGATCTGCTCACAGAAGCCGTTCCTGGGAATATCCGGAAGGCGGAGCACTTTGTCGCCTTTCTCAAGCGCTTCGTCGAGTATCTCAAGGTCAGGTCGCCGTCCCTCCGCGTCTCGGCCCACGCAGCTCATGCGCCCTCTGCGCCACAGACTCGCATGCGCGTTCTGCATGTCGTCGCGGAGACCCCCCTCTCGTTTCTCCAGCATCTAAAGGACATTACGTACATCGAACGACGACCGCTCCGGTGAGAGACCCGCTTCTACTTCCGCTCGTCTCTTCTGATCGAATTCCGTCAGTTTCTGTGCAGAGCGCCTACAATCCCTCGTGCGCACGCTAGAGATAAGTCGTCTTGACGAGTTTTCGGCCCTGCAGAAGGTTGCAAGCTTCGCAACGCTAGTAGCCACGTACGAGAAGGGTGCGTCGCACGTCTGCCGTATTGCGCAGCATCACTCACTCCGTCCTTGCAGGTTTTCTACTCATCCTCGAACCTTTCGAGACCGAGAATGCAACGGTTCCTAACCCGATATTCCATCTTACGTACGCCGCCCAAGCATAACCTCATTCTCCCACTGGCTAATACTCCTCCAGTTGCCTGGACCCCGCTATTGCAATCAAACCGGTGTTCGAGCGATTCAGCTCAGTGGTCATAACGTCCGGCACGCTGTCGCCGCTCGACATGTATCCAAAAATGCTTCAGTTCACTCCGGTGGTCCAGGAGACTTACTCAATGACGCTCACCCGCAACTCGTTCCTGCCGCTAGTAAGAGCCGCAAAGCCTAGCCGTGTATTTCTGTGACGCCAATGCGGTCTGACAGGTCATCACCCGTGGTAGCGACCAAGTCGCGATCAGCTCCCGGTTCGAGGTCCGAAACGACCCTGCCGTCGTGCGCAATTTCGGCAGCATCCTCATCGAGTACAGCAAAATAGTGCCGGACGGTGTCGTCGCGTTCTTCCCCAGTTATCTGTATATGGAGAGCATCGTCGCGGCGTGGAACGACATGGTGAGCCCGTCCCGCATGATCTCCGCCCTCCGCGGCTTCCCTAACTAGCCTGCGTCTCCCGCGCCGCAGGGCATCCTCAACGAGGTATGGAAGCATAAACTCATTTTCGTAGAGACGCCAGACGCGAACGAGACGAGTATTGCGTTGGAAAATTATCGGAGGGTACGTCTAATCGCCCGTGCCCCTGACCGTCACATCTCGCTTCCATTGAACAGCGTCTGAACTCAATGCGTTCCTTTAGGCGTGTGACAACGGTCGGGGAGCGGTCCTCCTGTCCGTCGCGCGTGGCAAAGTCTCCGAGGGTATCGATTTCGATCACAACTACGGGCGCGCCGTCGTCATGTTCGGGTGCGTGTCTTACAGCACTGCGTGGCGTCGCGAGCGGCCCTGACGTGTCGGACCGCGGGCAGCGTGCCGTACCAGTACACGGAGAGCCGAATCTTGAAGGCTAGGCTGGAGTATCTTCGAGACGCGTACCGAATCCGCGAGTCCGAGTTCTTGGGCTTCGACGCAATGCGAAACGCCGCGCAGTGCGTGGGACGCGTCCTGCGCGGAAAGACTGACTGGGGGCTGATGGTCTTCGCGGATAAGGTATGTGCCGCCCCGGGAGCTGTCCGCGGGTGCCGAACGGTCGCGCTGACGCCGCCCTTGCTCCTCCTCCCCGCGCTCCCTCCTTTCGCGCGCGCGCGCTGCAGCGGTTCGCGCGGGCGGACAAGCGCGCGAAGCTGCCGCGGTGGATCAACCAGTACATCACCGAGACGGCGTCGAACCTGTCGACGGACATGGCGCTCACGCTGTCGAAGCAGTTCATGCGCATGATCTCGCAGAACCCGAACGAGAACCAGACCGGGATCTCGCTCTGGACGCTGGAGGACATCGAGCGGGCACAGGCGAAGCAGCGGGAGCTCGCGCTCGCGCAGGCGACTGCGGGGCCGCGGGGCGGGGACGCGGCGGAGGACGACGAGGACGACGACGAGTACGGGGACGGCGGGATCGACGACGAGGCGTTGGCGGGGCTGGACCTGGACGTGTAGGTGCTTATAGGCTGGACGTCTACGTCATACACGGGCGGAGGCGGGGGGGATATTACAGATATATACATGGGTGTCGTGCGGGGTCGTGCGGGGCATGCTCGGGGACTGAAATGAACGCCGGGGAGATCAATGGCACCGAGGGCACTTTCCTTCTGCCTGCGTCGGGGGCTATGTCAGACTAAAGGGTGCGGGGGGTGAAAGGTTTCGGGGGCGGGACTTGCCTCGTGGGTGATGATGCGCTCGGGCTGGCTGTGTGGGGCGTGTGCGGGGTCAGACGGAGCGCGAGGGCGAGAGAGAGAGGGACGGGGTGGGGGGACGCACGTATAGTATCTGCGACAGCGGCAGCCGGAGCCTGTGGAGGCGCAATCTGTGGGATGGGCGGAGGAGTTGTAGCAGTCGGGCTGGCCACAGTCGATGTCTGTCTGGCCGGTAAAGGTCAAGTGACCGCACTGTTTTGCCTTCCATAGACGCAGCTGGCGATGGCACATCTGGGATATGATTGGATCAGGGGCGGGATCTCGCGGGCGGTGGCCGGGGCGGGGAGGCGGAGGCGGAGGGCGACTCGGAGCCTGGGGAGGGGGGGTGAGGCGCGATCCAGGCAACTTACGGCGAGCGCTAGCGGGGCCGTCGGCGGAGGTAGGAGGTAGGGCGAGTGGGAGTCTGTGCACACTCGCTGGGCGAGCCCGCGATGCGGTTTATGTCTCCCGTCGCTGATCGGACACGCCTCGATTGCGATCGGGGGAATGTAGGTCCACCCACGAGCCACGAGCCGAGCGGGGTGGTTCAAACGACACGCCCACTGGCAGCACTGGGCAGGGCAGGCAGGCGTCCGCTCCGTGCGTGTGCGTGTGCGCGTGCGCGGCGGGCGGCGTGAGGGCGCGGTTTTTTCTGGGAGGCGGCGGGCGGGCGGCGGGGGCGGCGCAGATGCGTCGCCAAAGTCGAGCTTCAGGGGGGCGGGCCGAGCGGGGGAGGAGGAGGAGGG